>QRFB01002336.1:0-33171 GCA_008931105.1 Oenanthe javanica
ATTTAATGAAACAAAATGGGTTGTTGTTTTCTTGAGATTACTCACATTTCCTTGTAGAAATGCTAAAGATATTAAGCACATAATTACATTACATGAATAAAATGATGAATACATAATTACACAAACACATAGAGAAATTACCTTAAATGAAGCAGAAGGGTCAAGTAATGATTGTGTTGAAGACAAAGTGAGAACAGAAGCCATTGCTGAAAGCTCCGATAGATGGTTAGAAAATGGATATGAATATGATTGGGCTGGGCTGGGCTGGTCTGGGCTGGGTTTGTTTTGTATATTTCTGCTCTGGGTCTTGTTCGTCAGGCCCGTTAATTTATTCCCCCATGTGGAAAAGTAGTCCCATATTTATAAATTTTGATACCTCGAAATTCGAACATTATCGAGAGAATTTTTTTCAGGGTACTCTATGCGCCTATTGTCTTTCCATTATTTAATTGGATGTTGGTCATTTTCAGCTTGTTTATATATATAATTGTTTAGAATAAATTCTCTACTTTATCTATTTAATACACGTTATTAAACAATAAATGGTTAATTCATTTTTTATTATTTCGTTCAAAATCATATTACACGTTTGACTTATTTACAAATTAAACCAAATATGAGAAGAACTTTTTCCATTTGGGTAATTCAAAAACTTTTTATGGGAAAAAATAATTTTTGTAAAATAAAATTGAGCGACATGCATGTTGAAAAAATTGTATCATTTGCTTTTTTAGATGATATTCATTTGCCTACCACTCGTTCTACTAGCATTTTTATCCGTAATTTTCAAAATGAATATTTTTTTTAAAAAATTCTAGAAAAATGGTTATTTTTTCACATCACGTGTCTTTGGGGCTGTCAAAAAAATCCGAAAAATCCGATATTTGTCCGAAATATCTGTATTCGTATCCGGAAAAAAGCGGATATTATCCGTATCCGGAAGAAACCGGATATTATCCGTATCCGAATCCGAAGATTCCGGATACGGATATGGATATAGGCACATCCGTATCCGAAATTAATTATATATAATATATATAATTTTTTTTAATATATATAATTATATATTTTTAAACTCATTTATAGTTATAAGCCCATTTATATATTTTTATATATACACTTATAGTTATAAACTCATTTAATTTGATTCAATTATATTTTTTAATTAGCTCAACTCTAATGACTATTTTAATTTAATAAATTAATATATACACTACACATGGTTATACTTTAAAAAATATATATATATATATATATATATATATCAATTTATATTTCTATAGTATTTTATGCATTTTAAATCGTATCACATATACCACATAAATAATATATATATATATATAATTTAAAATTTATTCTATTAGTTTTGTAGTGTGTATATATATTCATTAAATAATATATTTATACAAATTTTATATAATTGTAAAAATATTATAGACATATATAAAAATATCATTTGAATTTAATATTATTAAGATAACAAAATTAGATTGAAAAAATAAATAAAAATTAATTTTTTAAAAAATAAAATAGGCTTAAATCCCTTTAACTCTTAACTCAATTTTAAAAAATAAATTAAATTTTTAATTTTTTTTTGCAATTTTTTTTGAATTTTTAATATAAATTTAAAAAAATTATTAAAAATCGGATCCGGATCCGGATATTATCCGTATCCGGATAGTATCCGTCGGATCCAGATTCAGATATTAACCTTTAAAATTTTCCGGATTCGGATACGGATACGGATTTTCGGATACGGATATTGACAGATCCGTATCCGAATTATCCGGTTTACAGCCCTATGTGTCTTGACGTGAGGACATGTAAATGTTCATATATGATCTCACATGCATGCATATTCCTGCTTTAAAGTAACTGACCAAATAGACGAGTAGAGAATGGAAAATTTAAGACATATTTTATATATGTTCTTGATGTAATTTACGGAAACTAACTAATGAAAGTTATCCTTTCTTATGAGGACTTAAACTTTCATATTTGAATCTAAGACATTTTCTTAGTTTAATCCGTAGATAAATTGAGTAGAAGTTGTTTGCTTAAAATGAGTTAAATGAGTTTGTCCCACATAGAGAATGTAATATGAGTGTGAGTGTTTTATATGCATATATGTGCAAGGGTAGTTTCAATTATCAAGGCATGTGAGTGTGCATGGTGTAATTGTATGCCCTCGCGCGCGCGCGTGCCGCCACCTCGCCACACCACGCCTCGGGTTGAAGGGTGAATGTCTCGACGTCTCGCGTACGCGAGACGGCCTAGACGAGGAGTTTTATTACTTGATTAATTAATTTGATTATAACTTTAAATATTATTTTAATATGAATATTGAGTCAGTATGTAACTGTTAGAGTATATATATTATGTGATTGAGCCAGGTCAGACTTTATTAGACTCTGATGGACCAGCTTATCAGAGTTTAAAAAGAGCCGGGTCAAAGTTTATTAAACTCTGATTGACTAGTTCATCAGAGTTTAACAAACTCTGATGCTCAGAGTTTACAGATAAACTCTGATGAAACTATCCTGATCATAATTTAGCCAAATTATGATGGATCATGATTTATAAACTCCGAATTTAGCTAAACTCTGATGGCTGTTACGAATTTTATTGATTTTGAAATATATTCTATTAAAGGCAGTTTAAGTCAGAATAATTATTTTAATTAATGTTTTATCTGTTGTTACGTTTTATTGTATTATATATACAGAAAAATGTTGGAGATAAAGGAGAGACAAGTTTTGACACAAGTCTGAAAAATCATAGCAGCGATACTATGTATCTCCTACACACATACATTATATACATAGGTTTTCTAGACGAACTGAGGTGCAGGTCGTTATTGAGTGCTACGTATTTGTGGACGAAGTACGCTGTGTTGTTTTATCCTGGAAGTGATATTACTGCAACCCAACACAACGTAGTGGGACAATTATATCTTCAAGAACAGTCAAGACTTCTTGCAAGGTTTGATGACTCAGCTGTTCTATTGGTTCTATCAGTGTATGCATAAAACTTCTGTTAGAGCTAAGTTTTCTATCTTTTCTCTCGTATTTACAGTCACTAATCAATATCTTGTTTGCCTTCGTGTTTGTTTCGTAATTGGTATATGTCTGTTCTTGTTAATGCTCATTATATAACTGCCCATTGTAGTGTTTAGTTTTTATATTTACCCAACATACACAAGCATATATATATATATGCATACATAATCAACTATAGTTGTGACCTATGATTGCGAATCTAAATTATATTTTATTTATTTCATCAACTTCTGTTTTCAGTGCACATGAATTGATAACAAACTTGGAACATAGATATAAATATTTGAATGGTCAGGAGCAGAGTTAAAACAACAAGCTAGACAAGTAAGACCTGGCAGTCCAATAAATAGTGATAATAACATCACAATGATATATAAATATATATACACATATACATGGCAAGCACAGAGTACAGTAATGTTATGCAGGGTTGTCTTTATATATAGGCTTTTGCGGATCATATATATAGCACACCCTAGCTAGCTACTAGCTATTTTCAATTTATACATACACAAACAAGTATGTGTGTATTTGTATTGTTATATGCTATTTTTATACAAGGAAGACGCGCCTTCTGCACCTCAAAATGAGGGTGCACCCTCTCCATGAAGGGTATGACCCTGCAGGCTGCGATTGCATATCTTTTCACAGTGATGTCTTTGTTATTAATGTTTGTCAATGCCAGTTGAAGGCCATAGTTCCATATTTCTCGAGTTGCCCTCTTAGGGGAGTTATGGTATGCCGCTAACCTTATCTTGGAAGATCCTTTCCCTGTATTCAGACGGGTTGCCCTCGTCTGGGGGCTTAAGACGTGACATACATTTGCGATAGATCTAGTACTGGACTCCAGTCATGGTATCCAAGAAAATAGCTATAGTGGACCGGCTAGAGCCCACGGTTTCCGGGTCAACGTCGGATCCATGAAGTCCTTGGGCCATATACTGAGCTTTAATCCTCTATTTTGCCTATAAATAGAGGTATATAGGCATATTGTTGGGGGTTGGAATTATTAGAGCTCACAGCCGCCAGAGAATAAAAGCTCTTGTTATTCTGAAACCTAGCAATCTCAGCCTCCAATCTCATACAAACCACCACGCTCCAACGATATTCAACCGCGTTAGATCTTTTTCCGGTAAAGAACCTCAATCTTTGTTGATTACCAGATTTCTCCATCAATAAATTGGAGCTAGAAGGAGGGGCACTCTCATCATCTAAAGAGAAAAGATGTCACAAGATCAGTGGATGGACGGCAGGAGGGAGGAAGAAGAACGGTCACCTGACCGGGGCCATGGTCAGCACAATCAAAGCTACCGTGATCATGAGGAGTATGTTTCAGAGCATGTGGATAATCCCCCCAATATTGGTCAGATCATTGGAGGACCTCCTCCCATTATGATGACTAACAAGGATATGATAGAGTAGTTATTTTTGATTTAAGACACAATTATGAGTCTCCATGAAAACTTTCAAGGATTTGATGATCGCATGTGCACTCTCGAGCTTCGTTCTGGTAATGAGCCAATGATAGAAGGAAGGAGGCATACCCATAATGAAGAAATAGGAAGACTAGAAGATGCTCGTGATGATAGGTTCTATAGAGTCACCCAAGAAGGCTGGAATTTGGGAGTGGTGCTACCAACCAGGACCATCATAAAAATCCTGAGAAGAGGATGATTCTCGTAAGAGAAGCCCAACGACCTCTACATCCACATCGCTCAGGCCGTACCTCTGAAAGGAGGTGTGATACTCAGGTAACCCCCGAACACAATAAAGTTTATATTCGCGATAGGGCTGATAAGTCAATTTTGCAGGAAGAGACAAGAGACTCAACTCACAAGAGAGAGGAAAAGGCAAGGGAGATGCCTATCATAAATCCCCTACCCATAAGGTCAATCCACTCGAATGAAGGTTTTCCACGAAACATTGATCCACGTACATGTGAATCTCTCTCAAATCGAGTTTGAAGAAAGGATGATAATTTTGTGAATCGTAGGCCTTTTCCTCACTAGAGGTGCCACAATGCCAAACCCATCATCATCTCTGTCTACTCTGAAATCTTCTCTGAGGGCATGCGTCACACCTCTCGATGACAAAATAATCAGAGCACTCAAAATCTTCATCCTTCAAAAATACATCAGGGCGCGCCTCATCCCCCCCTCAACACTCAGACTGCGTCTCCACCCCCTCTCAATACTCATGTTGCACTTCCACCTCCCTCCACTATCCAGGGCACACCCTAGCCTCCTCCTGTCATTCTGGGTACGCCTTAGCCCTCTATCATCAATCAATTCACACCAGCTTCTAACTCAGGTAATAATAATAAGTTCGCGCCCTCAGTCAATGCCTCCTAGGTTAGTCCCTTATTTCAGCTTTCAGGAATGCAAAATATTTCAGGTGTGAGTAACATAAATGTCGATGAATTGAAGAAGCTTCTCACCCTCATTGATGGAGAAAGGTCCAAAAATCTGATACAGACCCCTTCTCCCTTCTCTCAAGTGGTAAGGGAAGCTCCGCTCCCACAGGATTATCGAAGTACTACTAATCTCTGCTATCATGGGAACTCCGACCCAGTTGAATATCTGGAAAAGTTCAATATTGACATGGATTTCTATCAGGTGCCTAACTTGGCTAGGTGTAGGCTTTTGGCTGCTACACTGAGCGATTGCGCTCATGTATGGTTTCAAAAGTTGGGAGCAAGAATGGTCACGTCATGGGATCAAATGCAACTTCTCTTCCTGATACAATTCTAAGCTGCGGTAAAATACGCTCCTCTAGTCATGACTCTAGCAAATGTCAAACAGAGGGACAATGAACCCCTCCAAGCATATTTCAAAAGATTCAACTTTGTAGCCACAGGGGTTAGAAGAGCAATAAATGATACCTTGAAGAGTTTTCTCATTGCAGGTTTTAAGGTTGAGACAGATTTTTAGAAGAATTTGAAGGGGAAGGAAACATTAATTCTAGCCTCCCTCTATGCCGAGGCAGAGCCCTTGAAAAGAATCGAACAATCCTCGGAAGAAAACAGAAGAGATGGGTACACTCCTCTAGTTACCGGGGTAAAACATATCTATGAAGTCAATAAGAACAAGGGTTTGTTCAGGAGACCTCCTTCCCCATCAACTTGGAAGATCAAATATCAGAAGAAATATTGAGAGTATCATGAATTTATTGGGCATTACACTCATGAATGTCGACATATGAAAGATGAAGTTAAAGCATTGATAAATGAAGGGCCTTACTGAATGAGTAAAGAAGTATATAGTTGATCATCCCGCACCAAGAAAGTAAAAGTAGACCAGGCTTGGGAGCTAAAAATCAGGAACCGACCTCAGATCCTACCTTTATCAGGGCCAAAAATATGCACACTATTTTTAGGGGACACCATATTGCATGAGATGACAAAAACGCAATGGAAAGGTATGCAAAGGAGGCCAAGTACCGACCTCTCACTAATGTCAACAGTTTATCTTCAAGGCCTACAAAGATTTTCAAGGGACAGTCAATAGGCATTACTTTCACTGAGGATGATGCCAAATGGGTACATCACCCACATAATGACGCCTTGGTAGTAGCTATAAAAATTAGGATGGTGAATGTCCATCGGGTTTTTGTAGATAATGGAAGCTTGGCAAACATCTTGTACTATAACACATACCAGAAAAGGGGACTCCTTGACAAGGACATGACCATGGAAAGTATATTCGTGTATGGTTTTGGAGGACAGTCCATCCCTACTAAGGGAACCATCCGCCTCCCTATTACCCTTAGAGAGGAAATACTCTCATCAACCCAAATCATTGACTTCTTAGTAGTAGATCAGGAGTCATCTCACAACGCTCTAATTGGGAGACCAATTCTGAAAGAGATGAGAGCCATCACCTCTATCTATCACTTCTCCATGAATTTTCCTACACCTGTCGGGATTGGATGTGTTAGGGGGTGTCAATTTGATTCAAAGGAATGCAATGACAATTTAGTAAAGGTGTTTGAGAAGACAAGAGGTCTAAGACAACCACAGTCAAATAACATGGTGGAAAGCCAAGGAGAAACCATAGTGAATGTTTTGTATATGGTAGAATTCCCATAGGAAGAAGATCGTGAAGAAGAAGTGTTATGTATTGAGGACCTATCCTCAAATTTTGATGTTGGAGGCACTTCCTCAAGAGAAGTTCGTGGAAAGAATTGTGGAAGATACAAGTGAAGAAGAAACTAAAGAACAAGCCTTGGCTACAAAGAGGAAGGGTAAAACAGTTATTCTTGAATCTCTCCCCATCATTGAGTTGGAAGAAAATTTCAGTCGACCACCCGAGACCAAAGAGGGCGCGCCCTCCTCTCCTGCCAAGAAGGAAGATAACTTCGATTTTGACTTGGACCCCCAAATGCCACTTGCAATAGAAAAAATGGGGCCAACAAAAGACACACTTTCTATCCCCATAGATCCGGAGGATTCTACGAAAATCTTGAAAATTGGCTCGCGCCTGGAACCAGCCTTACAAGAAGAATTGGTCAAGTTCCTCAAATCCAACTTGGATGTGTTCGCATGGAGTCATGCCGATATGGTAGGAATTGATCCTAAAATAATGTTTTATCGCCTTAACATTAATCTAAAAAACAAAGGAATGAGGCAGAAATGCCGCCCTATCTGTGGGGAAATAGCTCAAGCATTGCAAGAAGAGGTGGATATGCTATTAGATGTTGGTCTTATTAAAGAATCTTTCTACCTTGAATGGTTGGCGAACCCTGTCTTGGTGAAGAATCCCAATGGGAAGTGGAGGACACGTATTGACTCACGGATCTGAACAAGGCTTGCTTAAAGATAACTTTCCTCTTCCAAGATTCGATCAGCTAGTAAATTCCACAACTAGTCATGCTCTTCTCAGTTTCATGGATGCATACTTGGGGTACAATCAAATTCTAATGTATGAGCTGGATCAGGAACACACCTCCTTCATCACAGACAGAAGCTTATATTATTACATTGGCCGGCCTGATCAATGCTGGGGGCAACTTATCAAAGATTAGTAAACATGATGTTCAAAGATCAAATTGGGAAGACAATAGAGGTATATGTAGATGACATGTTGGTAAAATCCAAGGAGGCTAATGATCATGTAAGGCATTTGAGGGAGATGTTTAACATTTTGAGAAAATACACGATGAAGCTTAATCCTCATAAGTGTGTTTTTGGGGTTGAGTCAAGAAAATTCATTGGGTTCATAGTCAATCACAGGGGAATTGTATCAAACCCTGCCAAAATCCAGGCTCTTCTACATATGAAATCACCAACTACCGTGAAACAAGTTTAAAACCTAACTGGAAGGATAACCGCTCTCAATAGGTTTGTGTCAAAGTCATCAGACAAATGCAAAGAGTTCTTCCAAGCTATCAAGGGGGTAACCAAAGACTTTGTGTGGACTCTAGAGTATGAAGAAGCTTTCCAAAAGATAAAAGAATATTTGGGTAAGCCTCCTCTGCTAGCCAAGCTGCCTGAAGGGGAAACATTAATTTTATACTTGGCAGTCTCAAAATATTCAGATAGTGCCATCTTGGTGAAGGAAGAGGTCGACTTACATTCACCCGTCTACTATGTGAGTAAGAGGCTTCTAGATTCCGAGACAATGTATTCTAACATGGAAAAATTAGTTTATGCCCTGGTATTAGCGGCAAGGAAGTTGAAACCTTACTTCCGAGCACACAAAATCGAGGTAAGGACGACTTATCCACTCAAAAAAGTCATGCATCGACCAGAGACATCAGGAAGAATGTTGAAGTGGGCAGTTGAATTAGGGCAATTTGATATCAAGTACAAGCCGATGAATGCTATAAAAGGGCAAGCCCTAGTAGATTTCATCTTAGAATTCCCTCTAGACTCTGAAAATTATGAACGAGCCTAATTAGTTCCGGTAGAAGCAGCACACACATCTTTGAGGAGAGAGAGGGAGATTCCTGAATTATGGTGGATATTACACGTAGACGAGACAGTAGACAACGAAGGAGCAGGAGTCGGCATCATCTTATGAGTGCTATTCATTTTTCCTTCCGAGCCACAAACAATGATGCCGAGTATGAAGCCTTCATTGCTGGGATGAGGCTTTCCCTAGAAATGAAAGCAACACACTTAATTGTCCAAAGCGATTATATGATGGTAGTATATCAAGTGAATTGGGGTACTAGGCCAGAGGTCTCAGGACAGAGATGTATCTTGAGCGTGCCAAACGTTTGATAAAGAAATTCGCAGATGTTCATATAGAGCAAGTGCCTAGAGATCAAAACTTTAGAACTGATGCCTTGGCCAATTTAGGATCTCAAAAAGATGCTACAATATTAGGAGTCATTCCTTTTGAAATTAAGGAGAAGCTGAGTGTCCCATAAGTAGATATCATGGTGATTTGTGAAGAAGTTCAGAAAAAATCACGTGGAAAACACCCATTTGAGAGTTTTTGAAGGAAGGAAAGCTTCCTGAAGATAAGGGGAAAGCTAGGAGACTTCATTACAAAATAGTCAGGTATGTGGAATATGATGGGGTTTTGTATAGAAGATGGTTCAACCAACCTTTACTCAAGTGTATAGACGAGGATGAATGCACTTACATCATGAGGGAAGTGCATGAAGGCATCTGCGGTAACCACTCGGGGGCTAATTCTCTAGCTATGAAAATCCTCAGACAAGGATATTATTGGCCTACTATGAAGAAAGATGCCTATGAATTTGCTAGGGCATGTGACAAGTGCCAAAGGCATGCAAACTACATCACTATCCCGGTAATTTCTCTCACCTCTATGACAAGCCCATGGACATTCGCCATGTGGGGATCGACTTGATAGGAGAATTACCGAAAGGCAAGGGAGGAGTCAAATATGCTGTAGTTGCTGTTCATTATTTCACGAAGTGGGCAGAAGCCGTTCCTCTTGTAACCGTAACAGCTAAGAAGATAACAGACTTTGTGTTCAACGCCATTGTTTACAGGTTTGACATCTTATATATGTTGATTTCTAGTAAGAGAAAGTAGCCCAACTGGGACGGTAGTTTTATGTTCAACACCATCATTTGTAGGTTTGGTATCCTATATAAGTTGATTTTTGACAATGGGAAGCAATTCGACAGCAAAGAACTCAGGAGTTTATGTGAGAACTTGGCCATTAAGAAAGACTTTGCATCAGTATATCATCCCCAGAACAATGGGCAAACTGAAGCCATGAATAAAATCATCAAGCACACCCTAAAAGCCAAGTTAGATGAGAGCAATGAAAATTGGCCGAAGGAATTGCCTCAGGTATATAAAAATCTCAGCATATTTTATTTATAATAGGTTGATATTTATTGAACGACATTCATACTTCAGGTATTATGGTCCTACAACACTACTACTAGGAGTACTATAGGGGAATCACCCTTCATTTTGACATATGTGTATGAAGCCATGATACCGGTTAAAATCAGAGTCGGGTCCTTCAGAAGAGATAATTTTCAGGTAAGAGACATTGCCTTAGATCTCCGTCTTGTTGAAGGATCTCAAGCCTTATCACTATCAAATTAATTAATTTTTTAGGAAGAGGTCCAGGAGGTGAATCACATAGTTTACCTAGATTTGCTGGAAGAAACGAGAGCCAATGCTCAAGTGAAGCTAGCAGTCTATCAGCAGAGGACCGCAAGATAGTACAACTCAAAAGTTAGAGAAAGGCCAATTCAAGTAGGTGACTTGTTGCTGAGGAAGGTGATGCCGCATATCAAGACAGCAAACTATGAAGTATTTAGGGCTAACTGGAAAGGACCTTAAAAAGTCAGAGCGGTGCTGTAGGAAGGAACTTATTACTTGGCAGATTTGGAAGGCAAGCCCATTCCGAAAGCATGGAACGCAGAACATTTGAAAAAATATTATCTACAGGGCAATCCCTATATGTATTACACTATGTTTTCAAGACAATTTCTGGTTTTCAATTGTAATAGTAGAAGTAAAAATATTTCACTCCTACTCTAGGGGGTATAGTAGGCATATGATATGTAGTTTTTGAACTTTTATGACTATGCGGTTATGGCCAGTGCAAATATATGCATTAATTTTTATATCAGTATGAATTTGCAGATTTTATTACACTTATCAGGGTGCACACACCTCTTACATTTTGAAGAGGGCGTGCCCTCTAGGCCTCCAAAAGGGTAATAGATTTGGGCTAACACATGTATGCATACTAAGATTCGATGATACATTACAAATTATGAAGATATTATCTAGTTAAGCTTGCCGGAGATAACATACTTCTCCTACCTCTATGAAGGCGCACCCTCTCATATGAAAATTAGCGTGATGGTAAAAAATGGGTTTATGGAAAACTATTAATTTCATAGGATACAATATAATGAGCATAAGGTGGGTTCAAATTTAGGGCGTACCCTAGGTTGAAGAACCAATAATGCAATAGTAACATGCATGCTTTGCTAGAAAAATGAGGCATCAAGCTAAAATCAATAAAGAGTATGCATACATAGAAGTCATAGCAGTTATAGCAGGGCGTCAAAATGAAATTTCAAAAGCTTATCACTAAAAGGTGATAGGACGCGCCCTATCACATAGAAACAATCATCCACAAAAGTCAAATATTGTTTACAAGTTGTTGGATTTTACAGAGGGCCCACACCTCAAAAATATATATCATTTATATATTTGGGGAATGAAGAGCAAAAGATCTAAGCGGAAAGATTCACATGGCATTGGTTTAATCAGCTAAGGCGCTGTCTAGTTCAGGGCGCGCCTGAGAATCGTCTTTCGGTTAGTCTTTGATAGGGTGGACCTCTGCGAGTTGGTTATGAATATCCTCCTCTAATTCTAGCTTATTTGCAGCTATGGCTTCCACCTCCTCAGGATTAAATTCTTCCATAAAAGCCTTGGTTGAAGATCCCCACCTGGTTCAATCAAAATTCAACTCGAAGGAGAGGAATCCACGTAAGAGATCATGGAAACCCAGCTCTTTGGCTTCTTCCTCAGCGGCTTCCTTCACCTCTTCATAGGCACTCTTCTCAATATGGAAGTCATCTTTGTCTTCTTTGTCCTTCCTGACATGTTCTAGGGCTGTTTTAGCAAAAGAAAGATTGGTTTCAGCCGTCTCCAATTAGTTCTTTGCAGTAGATAAATCCTTCTCCAGACGCGCCTTCGCTTGATTCGCGGCCTTTAGTTCTGTATGCCCAATATCTTTATCATTCTTCAGTTGTTTGAGGCGCGCCTTGACTTCATTCTAAGAGCGTGATTGAGACATAACTTGGAAGATAGTTCTCCAGCTGAACGGACGAGGGTGTTATCTGCTTCGTCCTCTTTCATGGAAGACCAAAAGATAAGGTCATCGTCCACAATTAGAGAATGAGCAATCTCTCCAATACATTTAGAAACTAGGGAACTAGAAGCACTACCAACTATGATTTTCTGCTTTTTAGATAAGGGCGCGTCCTGGGTAGGCGGCGCTCTATCAAAATTTTGAATCTTGCTAGGAGACTTGGGCTTTGAAATAGATGGGGGAGGATCGAGTTTTTTCTTGTCGGCTTCTACCTTCTTGGGATTCGCACCCCAACCCCTAGGAATTCTTGGCATCTCTGTAAATAAACAAGAAAACTATTAGTCAAAAATAGAATGATGTACAGAGCGCGCCCTATACCTAATAATTACATATAAGCAAGTAGTATGAGGTATGTATGACGAATGAGGCGCGCCTAAGTAAGCAATCAAATTCTAATATAATAAGCAATCTAGGGGAATGTAATTTAAACATGTAAATGATAATCGAGGGCGCACCACCTTCTATATCGCTATTTTCAAAAGAATCATTTTAGGATGCCTCTTCGCTTGAAGACGCGCCCTCGTTGTCCGAAAAAAGGACATGCTGGATCGTTCCCACTTTTTCAGATAAAAAACCTACTTCCTTTAGCTTTTCAACGGTGATCAAATTCTTGAGATAAATCTGATCTTGAGGAAGGCTCAAGACAACCTCCACCCTCGCTAAGGCGGCGCCGGTTAAATGAGTCTGGGTTTGGATAACTAGATAAAAAGAATATGTTAGAAGAAAGATATGAATGAAATAAGAAATAATTAAACACAAAGGAGGGCGCGTCTAAAGGCTTGCTAGGGGTTTTGTTGAAACGAACCCGGACCCTGTGCATGTCGTAGACGTAGAAATAAGATTCCTTCCACTTTTTCACGTTAGAGATTTTCCCTTCAGAAAAGCCTCGTTTGTTGTGCTTCTTCCAAACACCCAAGAAGAAATATCCAATACTGATTTGCCTTAAAGAAAAGAAATGGTTGAACTCCTCTATAGTGGGTGCACCGTAGTTTAGAGAATGGTACATGATGCATAGTGCTATAATGAATTTCCATCCGTTTGGGGAAAGTTAGAGAGGAGCTATGTCGAACCATTTGCAGATGGCTCTGAAATACGGATGCAGAGGCGCGCCTACGCCTAGCTCTACCAACTTGGGCGAGGTCATCATCCTAGGAACTCACATACCTTCCTGGTCATAGTATTTCATCAGTGACAGAAGTTCTTAAACCGACACATGCCAGCTTCCCTTGGCGCACCCTCATTTGGTCCTTCTCTTTCTCGGTAATTTCTCTCATATCTCAATCAATATCTTTTTCGTGATCTGCTACGTTCCATTGGACGAAGGCAGTAGGAGAAGGAGGTGGAGACAGTGGAGAATCCTCTTCTTCAGGCGCCCCATCGGCTTCCACACCAAAGGTTTCAGCTGGTTTTTGAATCTTGTTTTTCCCATTCCTTTCTCTCTCTAGTTTTTCAACTTCTCCTTTCTCTACGTCGGTTTCTGGATCTATATTAACGGAGATGGGCGCGCCTCGTGGCCAGGAACTGCCTCTTCAGGGGCAATCATAGGAAGAGTGGGTGGAGAAGGTTCTTGGGTGGTGAATCCAAGCTCATGTCTATTTCTACTTAGATGCTCAATTAATTTTCTGACTGCTCTTTTAGTTTTTGGGAAAAGAGGTGGATGTATTCTTGTAGGCGTGATAGTCCCGCCGTATCTCTTAAAAATGAACTCTCGAATGGGATGAAAGGGTTGTCTGGACGCACCCTCACGGACCATCTGAAATGAAGAAGATGAAATGGCCCCAAGAAGGCGCGTCCTGGGATAGTATTAATATACAACTTATATTACGGTGCGCCTAATATTGAGGTGACTCGATCAGAAAGGATTTAAGCATGTTATATCTTATACCGTAAATGATTATTATAAAGCCACAAAAAATATTTAGGCTAAGTGTGGGTGCGCCCAAATGATAGAAAGGTGTGAGTGTTTTGGTGGGGAGAGGTAAGGCGCGCCTAGGTCATTACGACGTTACCAATTCTAGAAACATGTTTGTGTAATTGGTGCGTAACAGAATTAAGATCAAACATGCATGCTTACAATTATATAAATGAAGAACAATGAAGAATATTCAAAAACTTGAACGATTACTTTCAATTTTAAGTAGAAATACTAGATAAAATTGAATGAAAAGAAGAACATTACGTACCTACTAGCAATACAAGTCTTTTAAGCCCTAGATTGTGATTTTTGGACGAAGGAAGCGTGGAGAATATCTCCACAAAAGTCTGCTGCAAATAAGAATAGGTGATTTTAGAGAGAAAAAAAGGTATTTTGTAATGAAGAGGGAAAAGTAAAAAATAAAAAAGAGAAAAGATGGGTTATATATATGAAGTGATGTGATGGTTACGTGGCGGGATCCTATTGGCTTTTGAAGCATATATCGTGAGTACAACTGACCAATCGTATATGTACACATATATTTGTGAAGGGAGATCGGGTGTAAACGATACATGTCCTCTGGCCGCGCCAGGGTATTTGGGCGCGCCGTGTGAAGGGGAGGATTGGAGGCGTTAGGGTTATGATGTTTTGGTAGTTGGTTTAGGTAAAGATAAAGATTTATGATGAGGTTCATAACATGGCGCGCCTCAATAAAAATAAAGAATTTTCTCAAATATTTTCAGAAATTTCGAGACTTAGGGATAGTTGTTATATGCTATTTTTATAAAAAGAAGGTGTGCCTTCTACGCTTCAAAATGAGGGCGCACCCTCTCCATGAAAGGTATGACCCTGCAGGCTGCGATTGTCTATCTTGCCACAGTGATGTCTCTGTTATCAACGCTTGTCAATGCCAGCTGAAGGTCATAGCTCCATATTCCTCGGGTTGCTCTCATAGAGGAGTTATGGTATGCCGCTAACCTTATCTTGGAAGATCTTTTTCCTGTACTCAGGCGGGTTGACCTCGTCTGAGGGTTTAGGACATGACCTACATTTGTGGTGGATCTAGTGTTGGCCTCTAGTCAAGGTATCCAAGAAAATAGCTGTAGTGGACCGGCTAAATCCCACGGTTTCTGGGTCAACGTCGGATCCATGAAGTCATTGGGCCTTATACTGGGTTTTGACCTATCCAAAAAAGCCCGAGTGTAGAGTCCTCTTCTAGGAAGGTTCCTTTTTGACAGTTGCCTAATTTGGTCCAAATTAGGGTTCTGTTCTCCTAACGGGCCTCTGCTTTGTCAAGAATTACGTGGACTTGATCATCTATTTTGCCTATGAATAGAGGTGCGTAGGCATATTGTTGGTGGTCAGAATTATTAAAGCTCTAGTTATTCTGAAATCTAGCAATCTCAGCCCCCAATCTCATATAAATCACCACGCTCCGGCGATATTCAATCGCGTTAGATTTTTTTCCGGCAAAAAATCTCAATCTTTGTTGCTTAATAGATTGCTCCATCAATATATATATATATATATATATATATATATATATATATATATATATATATATATATATATATATAATATCAATTATATAGCATCCCTAGCATGCATGTAATGTGAATAGGGCTAGGGAGCTAGCTCAGCCTTATCTGATTCCCTTGAAGATGTAAAGCATTCTAGTAATATTTTGCATAGCTGTAGAATGGCTAAATTGTGATTAATGCTGTCTAGATCTATGTGCACATACATATTGAGAATACACACATATATAATCGAGCTATAGGTTAATTAAGACATAAACCAACAGCTGGAGCAACTCCAACAAGGGTGACAATTCTACCTGTCATGACATAACTTCTATATATAGAGTTAAACAATTATATTGTTTTTTTTATGAATCTATGTGTTTACATGACTAAAATTTATTAATTTTGCTGAGATTTAAGACTTGTCTGTGTACATCGGTTTTCTTTTCAATATCTAGATTGCATTGGCTAGAATTGACGAAAAGATTTGGGTTCCATCATCATTATACAATTTATTGGGTGTCCTTGACCTAATCACATCCTTAATTGCGGTAATCTTCTACACCTCATTATTAATCTGCACCAGCTAGTATCTTTTATGTCACGAGAACCCCCGTACTGTCGTCGGTATGTACGTATTTCATACGTATTTTGTATAAAAATTTATATATTAATTATGTATGGATACATGTATGTATGTTTGAATTATTTGGAGGAAAGAAAGAGTAATGTCTGATGCAGAAGAGGCTAGGTGGCAGAAAGAGTGATAGAGAAGGTTCAGGCAGAGCAGCACCTTTCTTCACCCTCACTCAACTACCCCAGGACCTCTCTATCTCACTCTCAAACTGCAGTTGGTAAAATATTTGCAAGCTTTATTTATCTCCCATCTGAACATTTATTCTTACCCTCATTTTGATCTCTCTCTCTCTCTCTCAATCTCTCTGTGGGCACCATGTAGGTCTCACCCCACAAAAACTTCACTTCACACCAACATTGATCTAGCTCTCTTATTTTAATATGCATATTATCTATATAAAATGAAATAACTTTCTTTCTTTATTATGCTCACTTTTGGATAATTGATTAATTTGTTCTCAGGAAGCCAGCAGATGCAAACCCATTAGACCTCAACAATTTACCAGCTGGTGAAGATCAAACTTCCAGAGATCATGGTAATCAATCAAACAGCTAGATGCATTAACATTTATCTATATATAAATATATCTTCATCTCTTCATACCCAACTAATATAACTCATCACGCGTCAAAAATTTGTATTAAGTTTAAGCTCCTCAATCACTTTTACTTTAGTTACACTTTAAATTTGATTTATAGGATGTACATACACACACACACACACACACACACATATATATATATTGAAGTATAATACAGTAATTAAAAGTGAAATCTTCTATTTTTAATGCATCTTCTATATATTAATTAGTTGGGTACCCTTAAAAAGTTCAAGGATGTAAGAACCCTAGAATGTGTGCATCTTCTTCATCACGATCTCTTTCCAATAATTTTTGTCTTATTTTTATTGCCTCAGATTTAAAAACTCTAAATATATATATGTTCAACATTTGTTCATGTTTAAGGGACACAATTAGATAGGGTTTGTCATTCGGTGTTGTATATATAATTTTATGAATAGGAGGGTATAAGAAGAAGAAAAGCGGTGGATCAAAGGATGAGAGTGGGAAGGTGTACGAGTGTAGATTTTGCTCCCTCAAGTTCAGCAAATCTCAGGCGCTGGGGGGACACATGAATCGCCATCGCCAAGGTAATGTCAATAATGTCTTATCAATTATCCCATTATTTATTCTAGGCACGACTAAGGGAGACTCGGTTATATCTTTATGGTCTTGCATATATAAAGTAATATTGCTAGCTAGCTATTACGTACTGTGTGGTCAATAGTCATGTCGTCAATCTTGACAGATTTCACAAATTTATGCAAATTTTAATTAATTTCTGGATTTGCCGAATCCTTTCTAGTTTCTGTTATAGATAGATACGATACAGGGTGTGTATGTGTATATATAAGCTGATTAGATTTGTTTTTGTGTAAATCGGTGTCCAGAAAGGGAGACAGAGACATTGAATAGGGCTCGTCAGTTGGTCCTCACTAATGATAGCCTAATGCCTCCCACACCCCTTCCCCATCACTTAGTTGGGTATGTATTTCCTTTATTTTCTTACAATTCTTTCATGGATAACACACAAGTATATTTATAAATTTTTTAAGTACAAATTAATGTCCTTAATTATCTTGTGAGTGTTTGGTTGATGATTGTTTTTGATTAGTACATATATAGGTATGAACTATATAACGGGCCTAAAAGTTTTGAAACCTGATCAGGGGTGGACAAGCAGTGCCACGTGGATCCTATCATCCTCGTCATCAGTCAGGTGATCCATATAGAGGTGTCTATGACCATCCAGCTGCAAGATTGTTCACCGGTTCTCCAACCTCCACCATTGTTCCGCCACTGCCACCTCCACCTCCACCGACACATTCCTACTTGTACTCTACGCAACCACCTCACCTTGGCAGTTTCGCTCCGTCTCAATACTACAATACGAATGATCAGTACTTGATTGGCCATGTGTTGTCCGGGACCAACACACACCATCCAAACTTGTCACAGGAAATTGCTACCAATTTCACTTGCATTGGTGCACCTGTTGGGCATGGTAATCGGGGAGGAGGGGCTGGGGATCTGTCATCACTGCAGCGCTTGGATGCATCGTCCATCATCAATCGGTATCAAGACGGGTTCTAATATTACTAAAAGTCATGCATTAGCCAATGAATTATTAACATAGTAGTTAGCAAGTTAGCTAGTGTATCATTGTCATGGAAAACAAACAATTGACACCCATCAAGATGCAAGACAATGGTGAAATGAGAATTTTGATTTTCTGAATTATAAGGTTCAACTCCCGATTAACTAAAGAAAAGATTCAACTTCCGGTTACTAATCAGTTTATTATTATTTGTAGCAATTGGGGACNTCCATCAAGATCGAGCAAGACAATGATGAAATGAGAATTTTGATTTTCTGAATTATAAGGTTCAACTCCCGATTAGCTAAAGAAAATATTCAACTTCCGGTTACTAATCAGTTTATTATTATTTGTAGCAATTGGGGACTTGTTGCTTTATGTTTTGTAATAATTTAATAATATATTATAAACATAACATATTGTAAAACATAAAATTCTCCAATTATTAAGTATTATTATTAATTATCATAACTATATTCTATGCATCTAATTTATTATTTTTAAATAATTTGTTAAAATTTATATAACAAATATGTAAATTACATATATACAAGATATACGGGTAACAAATTATACCCTAAGATGTCCTTGAAATTTATTATACATTCCACACTATATATATTTGCTTTGTTAATTAGCTAGTGAGGTTCCTTGCCAGGAGTTAATTAATATCTGATCAATGGTCCTCCCTCTCACACAAATCTTATGTGTAAAAAGCCTACCACATTAATTTTGTAGCAGCTAGGTAATTTCTTGTCAACCAGAGTCATACATGAATATGTAAAAACATACTTGTGTGTGTGTGTACGTACGTTTACATAATGTATGAAAAGTATCATCGTAATATAAAACCTAGACAACGTAGCGTTACATGCTATAACATGAACAGACAAAAATGAACCCAGGGTATTTCTTAAAAAAAAACCATAGTGCGCAGAGTCACATGTGTTTTTCAATCTTGCAAGTCATAAATGTGTGACTTTAAGTTTGTGTAATAAGAAATCTATCTTACAAATCAGGTTGTTAATTTTGTAGATTTATAATGTAAATCTAATATATAAAACCTTTTTATAGTTTATTCTGAAATTAATTCTAATCCTCCTCATCGAAATCGTATAAAACCTGATCGAACTAGGTTACTGTTGGACTAGGAGAGAACGACAGAAGACTGTGTGTTGAGTCTCTTTCTTTCAGGGCTGATCCCGAGATGCATTGAACAATACAAAGCTGCTCAAGCGACAGCTGCTTGACAAAAATCTCCCGAAATTCACACACACTTACACTTCAAGCTAGCTTGGCATAATAATATACTAATCCAGTGTTATATAAGGAAAATGTAATTTCTCACTAATTTCATTATTTAGCAATTAGTAGTAGTTTTATCCAATCAAATATATATATATATATATATATATATATATATATATATATATATATATATATATATATATTTGGGAACCGGTCTTCACAACAACCATCTATTCGTTCTGACAAAAAAAACAACCATCTATTAAAGCTTTTTTTTTTATGGTGTATAAGAATAAATCCTATAATCTTTATTTTAAGCATGAAATATGTTTTTTTTAGTATATCTGGGCGTGTAGGAGGAGAGTGATACAATAGTACACTGCATTAGAGTATGATAGCTTTAGACGCCATCTATATACATAATTGTACAAATTTTATCAATGTATATAGGACTCTGGCATTAGTAGAGCTGTGCCAAATATAGCTAAGAACTAAGATACTAATAACAACACTTACATCTGACCCAAAAATCTATTAGAATCTGAGAGAGTGCTATTCATATATTGTAGGGGCAGAAAAAGTCGATGGGAGGCTACGTATGTATAGAGTATAGAGTATAGAGTCGGCTTATTCAAGCATTCACATTCGCAAGATTATGTTTAAAGCTGCTACTTGCATGTACCTTTCCCCAGCTGCTCAATGGTATTAGTTAAAGTGCCCGTTTGGCTGTACTTATAAGTCGGAAATAAGTGTTTATTTTCAAAAAAAATTAGTATGTATGTACTTTTTCTAAAAATAAGTAATTTATTTTCAATTTTGAAAATAATATTTGATTTTAAAATTTTAAAATAAATATTTATCTAATTTTTTTAAAAAAATATATAAAAAAATTAAAATAAATTACTTATTTTAAATTTAAATCCCCAAACGGGGCCTATAACTTTACATGACTGGTAAGTTGGTAACTAAAGTGGACTACGAGGGGGAACGGTAACTACGTTTTATATTTACTGCTATGATCCGTTTAGTTGGAATAGTGTTTAGACTTGAATCTATAATACCTACATGATGAATACATGCTATTTATAATATAGTAGGTTCAAAATGAGACGCCTATTTGGTTCGCCGAAGGAGACAACAGTGTAGACTTTAACGTTTGAATTATTTAATAAATAATTTATAAACTGAATTATTTAAAACAAACTACTAACTTTGATTATCTAAATTAAGTTTGCTAAGCGTAAACCCTAATTCCAAAATTCTTTTTCTCTCCTTCTCCATTTTCCTCAATCCTAATTCCAAAAACTTTCTTCTGTTGTATATGAGAAAAACCTTCTTATATTATAATCTTTCTTATCTATATCTTTTAAAAGTTATAACTTTAAAATTTTCAAATCTGTTTTTATATCTTTCAGATCTATTTCAGATCTATTTTTAAATCTTTTAAAGATGACTTTTTTGAACAATTTTAGTATTATATATGATCCTCTATGAGACCATATATGATGGTTATTATATATCGTTAAATGACGATTTTGTGTCATATTAAATGACTTTTCTTTCATATATTGGGATATATATATATATATCCCAATATATATATTGTGTGTGTGTATGTGTGTGTACTATGATTTTATATTAGACATATTTTAGTGACCTATTATTTTATTATTTTTATAATTTCAGATGTGTTTTGCAGTGTTTTGTGGATTTGGATCGAATGGCAGACATATTTATTGATTGAAATATGACGGGTGTTCTCTTCTCAAATATTAAGACCTTATTGTCTAAATTTTCGAAGACATTTTCATATCTTTTGGTTAGATGATAAATTTTTTTAATGAAAGAAACTTATTTCTTGAATATTATATTTTGATACAATTTATCTACAAGTAAGTATATTCTGTCAAAAAAAAATAAGTTTGTCAAGCAGGAACTGAATTATTAGTACATAGAATCGTATATAGGTTTTTGGTAGTCAAAAACCTTGTCACTAATATTATATAGGGTATTTAAACCGATTCATAATTATTAATTAATATAGTATCTAACATAGTGAGAATGGGGATGATACCAC
Source organism: Oenanthe javanica (assembly GCA_008931105.1). Lineage (NCBI taxonomy): Eukaryota > Viridiplantae > Streptophyta > Magnoliopsida > Apiales > Apiaceae > Oenanthe > Oenanthe javanica. Next base: position 21,942 of record QRFB01002336.1, read on the forward strand.
CCATAAATTTTATAAAATTTTAGAGTTCTTTTGATTTATCTTATAAATAATTTATAAGTTAAAAAATATATATTTTTTAAATTTATAAATACCGTAGCTTATAATGCACTACAAAAGGTACTTAATCTAGCATCATGGCACGCCAATTACATAACTACATACATTCGTAATGAATAATTCTACTCTTAGAACCCTTACACAAGAAGATCGATAGTACCATGCATTCACTACAAGAAAAACGGCTAAATTTGACTAGAATAATGTGATCGTATTTAGCTAATTTTGACTAGATTCGGTCGAATTTAACTAAATTCGATCGAAACTGTCTAGTCGCTTTTAGAGGAATCACTTTTAGTAAAAATCGGTCAAATTTAGCTAAATTCGACCGGGTAGATTCGACCGATTAAATTCGACCAAAATTTTGAAATTTGAAATTTTGAATTTTTTAAAATTTGGCGCCTAAATTCAGTCGAATTGATAAAAATGATCAAATCCGGTCGAATATATAAATGTGACCGACTCCGGTCGAATTTAATGCGCCATATTTAAAAACCCTGTAACAACTTTCTGCTACTTTTATTTGTAGTAATATATGCCCCGTATATATTATTTTGCTGCATTGATTAATATATCCATTAGGTTTATGTTATTATCAACACTAATATCATGTAATTTATGTAATATAATCAATTGAAGAACATAAATAATTTCATATTTATCAATAATATTTTTGTTACAAATACTTAGAGTTATAAGAATTCAACTCAAATATTTTAGTCGGATTTCATAATACTACTATCATTTTCACATCTACTTGGAGACAAACATTTGTAAAACTTTTCTCGATTGCCGGAATTTTTTGGGTCGCCGGAATTTCTTCATTCGCCGGAATTGCTTTTGATGCCGGATTTGCTTTCGTTATCCGATTTGACTTTATAACTAGAATGACTATTCCCCGAGTTGATTTTCTTGGTGTTATTCTTGTGTGTACCATTATTTTATAATAAAGAGATTATATATATAATTTATGTATGTTTATATAAATATATGATATACAAATACTTGTGTTTTGGGGAAAAGAAAGAAAAGAGGATGAGTAAGAAGAAGAAGAAGAAGTAGAAGAGTAGTGATTTAAAATATGTGTATATGTATGTATATAAGTGGAATTTGGTATCATAATTTTCGGACCGTTGGATTTGTGTTTAGTTGGCTAAATATGGACCATTGGATACCTTTCACGCAGATCACTGACCTGACACTAAATTAGACCGTGTTCGGTCGTATTTAGGTAAATTTGACTAGATTCGGTCACATTTGTAAATGTGATTATTGTCGGTCACATTTATAAATTCGACTGGATTCGGTCATATTTATGTTTCAACAATTTGATAAAATAGGCGGGAATTTTCCCTACCTTTCTATATAGAATTAAATTCGACCGTTGTAGGTCACTATTATAAATTCGACCGAATTTGATCACATTTTTGTTTGAAGAATTTGATAAAATGGGCGGGAATTTTCCCTCTTTTTTTTGGCATGACATAAATTTGACCAACAAAAATTAGCGGTCGAATTTAATTAAATTCGATCGGCTAAATTCGACCGATCTTAAAAGTGACTAAATGTGGTAGAATTTAATTCTGAGAATTATTTGACTGAAATTGGTCTCAAATTCGATCAAAATCGATCGAATTTAACTCGATCGAAAATATTCAATCACATTTAGCCGGTGTTTCTTGTAGTGATTGAATCTATGACCTAATGATTTAGGACTTCAGGATGATGAAAGAAGAATAGTTGACTTGATGGTAGTTATTGTGTCTATAAGTTCAGTGACCTTTACGAGTTTACGCAGAGGACTAATAAGTATTTATTACACAGTAAGAGGATGAAGAAATAATGTCAAAGTACAGTAATAGACTTGAAAATACGGTCAAATGTAAATCGCCTCAATGCATTTTAGAAAGAACCAGCTAATTTTGCGAATATTATGGTATGACACTCGCTAGATACTCGAATAAATTCTAAATTTTATTTTTTTAAAGTGCTTCTGTATCATGAGAGTCGTTTTATAAGATGAAACAAGAAATTCATGTATGGAGCTGATAATGGTATCTATAATAATAGAATGATAAGCATTTTATTAAAATTTGTAGTTTAATTTTCACCACATATTTTAAAATTATTTAATTGTATAATTATAATTACTAATTTCTAAACCTTTTATAAATTAAAATATGTAATTAATATTACAATTCACCGAAAAAAGAATTTTAAAATAATAATTATATTCATATCATTAAAACATTTTAAAATATGTGGAAAAGTCAAACTATAAATATTAAAAAGAGAGGAAGTGTCATCCTCTCTTTATATGCTCTTAAAAAGGGACTAGAAATTGAAATACATGAAGACACAAAGACAGTTAAAATTCACAGTTGGAACTGCATGCAAATGTCTTGCTATAAACACAAAATTCAAGACGAGAATGACTCGTCATTTTCTAAAAATAATCAGTTTGGTTGATGGTCCTCTACTCTACTATTATATAGAACTGATGCTTCAGGTATAGGCCGGTTATCAATTATTACCAGAATTTTGGTTTAAATATTCTTCTTTGTCATACAACTCATACACAACGTACAGGCCAGAGTTGAAGGATGAAGAGACCAGGGTGCTTGACGAATATTCTTAAATTTTGTTACGTAAAAGTTATTAATTAAATTCATATTTTTTAATTTGTCAACAAGTATAATTGGTCTTGATGAAAATATTGACCGGAAATGCATTAGAATTCAATCTTAACATATCTTAAAATTATAAATATAATTTTGGCTCCGTCCATTGCTAACTCGTTTCAGAGGTCTAGGAGCAAAAAAGAAATTTAAAAATATTTTAAGGGCACAAGGCAACTTATTATTAAATGTTTTATGGCAGGAATGAAGTTGAATTTATAATTGAATTGTTAAAATAATTAATGACCATATATGCCTCGTTGGGTTGGCATGAAGATCGCGTAGCGAACAATTGTGAAGCTACAAGGAACATATGTGCAAGGCTGGTCAGTGGAGGTAGCCGGAACTAAAACATTTGCAACACTTATTTCGGTGGATGACCCATTGACCCTTTAGCAAAAGATGAAGAATAGTGAAGCTGGACAAGCTCGAAAGGCTTTAGATAAAACACTAGGCATTGAGGACACTAATTAAACAAGTATTTTGTTAAAGGAGCATGGAGAGAACCAAGTATAGATCTGTAAAATGCCAAAGAACAATCTTCTGACTTGGACTCCAAATTCATAACCTGCTACAATTAAAGACTTAGAAGTTAATTATCTTCTATTGCTTGGTAGTATAAATGATTTAGTCGATGAACTACGTACCTGGTATTGACATCACATGCGTTCAGCATCAACTTGCTAAGTTAGAGCTTATAGCGTATTGTAGAAATGAAATAATAGATTTTTTTCATAAGCAACAAAAGTTACAGAGCAAATGACAATTAGTGAACTGGCAAAAAAAAATGACAATTAGTGGTTGAAGAGACTGAAGCTTTTGTAAAAGCAATTGTATATCGATTAAAAGGGGAAGGGGGGAATTATCAACTTGCTTATCAGCATAAATCTGATCGAAGGGAATACTTAAGGCCTTGTCGAGTGGTTCTGCAGGTCTCATGTCCTCTGCGACTTTGGCACAATTCCAATCCCAGGAAATATTTGTCGGGAAAACAAACATATATACAGTCCTGGAGAAATGGTTTAATCATGCACGTATTCACTCGTTACATTTTTTTTACTCGAGGCAAAACATCCATCTTATTCACTGATAATGTATTCCAAGCTGATAATCTAAGACAAGCACCATATATTCGCAATAAATAATGAATGGGGGAACCAACAGACAGTTTTTATTGTTCTCATCTCCTTAAAGTGAAACTCTTGAAAAAACTTAGATGTCATGTCCAACTTTATTAAGATATCATGAAACGGGAATGGATTAGGCAAACAAAAGGCTCGCGAGTTTGGAGCAAAAAAGCCAGAATTGGTTCCAAACAAGTCCAGACTTTTAGATTACAAATCTTGTGAATAAAAAACTCATGAATTAATCAGAAAATTAGGTAAATTTTACACTTGTCCACACACATGAGTACATGACACAACACACTAGAAACTTGTTCATGTGATTCATCAAGATCCAGACTTTTGCGATGAAGTTCATTCAATCCTAAAACGTTCACTACTCAATGAAAATCAATAGGGTATCATTGGATATCGTATTACCCCGCACATTGGAGTCATAAGTACTACACAGTCCACTTACACGATTCTTCAAATGCACCTTGATAACAACTTGCAGTATCCATGGCCCAACTTGATTGAAAGCAAGGTACCCTTTCAAGTTTAAATTTAGACCTTCTGACAGACCAAAAGCAGAATGATTGCAAAAGAAAACATATCGAGAAGCAGCAATTTGCTCTAAAATTTTAAAGCATTCAATTAATGTATATATAAAAAATATTTGTTGCCTGCATTACTCTAGATATAGTATCCAAAGGCAAATGTGCAAGTACCACCATATCCGTGACAGAAGCACATAGCAGATTCAATCGGAACACCAGGCTTAGGCCACCAACTCTTATGAAAGTCTATTTTCTTGACATTTTGATATGAACTCATGCTAGAACCAATCCAATTCACTCAATTTGTAAATTTGCCCAGGAAAACAATTTATTCAATGTCCAAACAGTGAATTATAGAGGAACGGCAACTGTACATTACATATGCTAGACAACTACCAGCAAAAACTTGCTAATCAAGCACTTCAATATAGCATAATAGATTCACACGTGGAACCAATTATGGAGGAGAGGCACACACATTTAAATTTAATTTAGCTTTTAAATTTTTTTCATAAATTTAAATTTGTAACATAATAGTTCCTTCTGCACATAAGTTCACATTTTTTTATTATAATTTATCTATTTTATTGATATATACATACATTATAATTTTATTCCATATTAAGGGCCTTTTCTAATCATGATGGGCTTCATAGGCCTATATTAAACAGAATAACTTCTGTTTTCAGATAGAAAAGGGCCTATATAGTGGGCCTATATTGCACATAAAATAAACAGTTATATATGATCAATCAACCCCCATTGTGCTTTTACAAGATTAACCAGTTCATAATCTGTTAAACCGTCTTTGTTAGTTGTTACAGAGATTGAGATCGCTAAACTGTTGCTCAATCAACTGTAAACTTTATTGACTATGTGAGCAGCACATTAATTAGTCATATACAAATCGCTTTCCAATAGTAACTAACAATATCTTCCAGGTATTAGCTAAATTGATTCGCTATAATGATATAAAATAAAAATTATCTATAATTTGTTGAACCTTTAATGAGTTGTGTTCCAATGGTATTATCTAATTTATGATAACTATTAAATGTGATAGTAATGAAAATTGAAAAAATTTGATTGGAAAATGACGTTAATTTATTTAGAGGATGACTAGAGATTTGACAAATATAGAAGACCAATTTTGATATCTATAATTATAGTTAATAGTTCTTCTAACTTGGAATGAAAAATATTTTAGATGATACCTATATTTCATACCACGTAGACCGATATAGTTAAGAGTAGCTCATCGTTGGAGATGCTCAAATAAGCATATTTATACTCCCCAACAATTCATTATTCAATTAGTTACTTCAATAGAATTGAATAAATATACATATTACATATAATCTAATGTAATGCATTACTCTATTTCAAACTTTAAAAATATTTCTTTAAAAAAATAACTATAATCATATATTGTTAATTATAATTTGTAAAAAGGAATATTTGAAAATGCTTTTTCTAAATTTAAAAGTTTTTTAAAGCCCTAGTACAATCATAAGTGTTTTATTCTCTCTTCACTTTATATTAATTTTATCAACAATTTACAAAATTAATTCAATTTTTTACCTAGTTTCCTCCACGCATTGTTCGTATTTTTTGAAAATCTTCTTTAACATACCTCCTAACATGCTTTTGACTCTCTCGTCCACCTAATTATTCCTTCCCTTTAGTCTCGAGTCTCTGCTCATTATTCACCTCTTTTTTTCTTTTCTTTTTTTGGAGTTCTATTCCCACCTTTGTACGTTCTTTTTAACCGAATGCAATATTATATATATATTTTTATTCTGCAAATCTAAACATGCATCGGATCTTTCGTCGGTTCCCACACAATTTCAACCTTCAACCTTCTTGAAAATAAACAAGAACCAATTTTTTTAGTATTTGTTTATGTTAATAGTCAATTCAATTCATCATTACTGAAAAATTTGACTCGCAGGAAAATTTTCATATAATTATTACCGAAATATAAAATGAACAATTTAGTCACTTATGTTTGTAGATTGAATACCATGACCATAATTATTTTTATAAAAAATAATGATCAAAGTGAATAACTATGATCAAACTTCAAAGTGTACATTCTCCTGAATATTTTGATTTCCAAATCGTTCGTTTTAAAACTTTAATATTAATAATATACAATCATGTAAAGTTGAGTGAATAAATTGGTAATAATTAAACCATATATATACTCCTAAATCCTAATCTTCGTTGTAATCATAATCAACTTTTTTATGACTTATCAACTAAAGAAAATTGCACCTAGTCTAACGATTTGTGGACACTTAAAAGAAACTACTTAGAACTCGTTTAACTTGTCTTATTATATTGCCTAAACTTTTTAACCATATGTTCATCCGGAATTGAATATTGAATTTTTTTGATAACAATTAATCAATTATTTCATACCAATAATCAATTATTAATTTGATAGATTATAGTATTTGTGAATTGTGAGATTAAAAAACGGCGCTATCAATTTGATATGTACTTGCTTAAGAAAATAATCATCTAACATAATTTTAAATTAATTTGGAAAAATACTAATCATATTGCATGGTTTCAAATTCAAATTATATATGTTCTAAATATATCTTTGAGATTAAGTAATATGATTAATTTTTTAGAAATTTCAAAATTATAAAAATAATCAGTGAATGAGTAATCTATTAACAACGCTAACTCTGGACATCTCTGCTTCTTTAATTCAGTAATTTTAAGTTTTAAAATCTTCATTAGATGGGGTTGAATGTTCAAAAAGTTCAAATTTATTATGTTGTTATTGGATTCCATTCCTTTCCTGATGATTAATTGTTGTGTTTAAAGTAAAAAAAATGCTGTTGTATCTAGTTAGAATGAATGAAATTAAAAAAAATTAAATAATAATATGAATAACTATTCAAAAATTTCATTTCTTATTTGTTAATGCATTTCCTTTCTAACAATATATCTAAACTATAAATCAAACCCTTAAATTTAAGAATAAATTCTTCATTATCAATCATACCCATTTTTTTCAAATTTTTATCATGACAAATTTTACATCAACTCATTTTTTTTGGCAGATTTTTTCTTCAACATTCATTATTCTTCTTTAATTTTATGTATTTTATCATTCTCCTCTAGTCTTACCGATTAATGCTACATAAAATTCATGTTTCCATGTTCAAACTAATTAACAGTTGAATATTTGTCCTCTCAACGTGTACATTGCCACATTCGTTTGCCTGTGTTTATTTTCGTTTTTTAAGGGAGATTGGTTTGTGTCAAACAAAAATAAATTTCATGCTAGCATACCGCCAACATAGTGAAAGTGTAATGTGTACCATCTCAAGTTTATTACAGGACAAGCTCACATGCAAATAAGATAAAATTAAGAGCACCCTACTCATTTTCCCTAATCGTAATTGCAGTTGTCTATCAAACTATCAATGTTTTTTTATACGAGACTCGATCAAATCTCGACCTTGGATGGTTGATGGTTCGAGAACACTTGTATCAGATTAATTATGTGTGTTTTTTTATATTGAAATTCGAATCTCAAGCTCTGAATATCCCATGAATTAAACACTTTGTTACACAATTTAATTTCATTAATTTTCAAAATTTTAATACAGTACATATGAGGAGTAAATATTTAACATGCTGTGCGTCATGACTGAGCGGCTGAGCAGTGTGCGGGAGTAAAAATGTACACACGCCTGACGGCCTGAACAGAATGCCATGATTTCATTCTGCTACCATTCTTCTTATATTTTAACAACCATATTCATCATCACTTTGCCATCCCCCATATAAACACACACACACACACACATTGTATAAATTAATATATTCTATCCTCCTATGATCATCTACCTCCCCTTAAATTTTCATTTCCAACTCTTCCTTCCTGAACGTAACAACCTCATAGTCCTTCACACACACACACACACACACACACACACACACTTGTCAGTACAGCTAGTTAGCTCATAACAAACAATCCCGTTATAATTCCTCACCACAACAACTTAGCCACTGCCTCTCTCTCTCAGTCTCTCTCCCTCTCTCTCATTTTTTACATGCATATATACAGACACAAATTAGACACAACATTTTGTATATACATCTAACACAGCTAGCTAGCTAGCAAAAACACGCACATTCCTCTTCATCGTCCTCCTTATGAGATTATCGTTCTCATTTCTTCATCATTTCAAATATTTTCACCAACTCNAAAAACACACACATTCCTCCTCATCATCCTCCTTATGAGATTATCGTTCTCATTTCTTCATCATTTTAAATATTTTCACCAACTCAGATGGGCCCACACTAAGAACCCCACCAACAAGACTATTGTCATCATGGGCCCCACAGGCTCTGGAAAATCAAAGCTCTCCGTTGATATCACCTCAAGATTCTTCAACAACTCGGAGATTATCAACTCAGATAAAATACAACTATACAATGGCCTCAATATCACTACAAACAAGATCACATTACAAGACCAACTCGGTGTCACTCACCACCTACTCGGAGCTATCGACTCCTCCTGCTCACTCACTCCTTTCGAGTTTCGATCACTCGCTTCTCGTTACGTATCAGATATAGCTTCTCGTAATAAATTACCTTTCATTGTAGGTGGTTCCAACTCACTCATCTACGCTCTACTCTCCAAAAAATTCGACCCGAATTCCAACATTTTTACCGACCCGAAACCCGACTCGATATCATCGGAGCTCCAATACAACTGCTGTTTCTTATATGTCGACGTAGCTTTACCAATATTAAACCAATATCTCTCAAAACGAGTTGATGAAATGCTCGACTCGGGAATGTTGGAAGAATTACAAGAATTGTACGAGTCAGGCGAGTGCGACTCAGTGAGTCCAAACGGGTTAGGAAATGCAATAGGAATACCCGAGTTGGAGAAATACATTCGATACTCAAAATGCGCAAACTTCGATAAAGATGCGGCGAAGACAATGTACGACGATGCAATAAAAGAAATCAAGGAGAACACGTGTCAGCTAGCGAAGAGACAAGTGGAGAAGATCCAACGGCTGAGAGATGTGGGGTGGGACCTACATAGAATAGATGCCACGGAGGCTTTTACGGCGTCGTTGCGTGGTGAAAGGGTAGCAGATATATGGGAGAAAAATGTAGTGGAGCCAAGCGTTAAAATTGTGAAGCGATTTTTAGAAGGGTAGGTAAAAATACAGCTATTTTACAGCTAGCTGTAATTTGTTTTTGTTTTTTCTTCCCACAGAACCATAAAATAGTACACTAGTTGATGGGAATGATCAATAATGAGACAGCACAAATGCGAGATCCAAGGAGTCAAAAGAGAATTTCAGAGGGAAAGGGGGACTACTTTACAAACATAGAGTATAAAATGTCGTATACTTTTTCATTTATTCCATCATTTAGCATTACTATTTTGTAAGGGGTCATTTAACACGACAGATAATTAGTGTATTTTTCGCGCTTATCATCGACAAAAATTTAAATTATTATTGATTCCCCTTACAGAAGGACAGGGGAGCCAGCCTCTGACCCGTATATACATGCAAAAAATTCTTTTTACTGGCCTTTTCATTACGTTTTTAATTTTCGTGTCCCAACCAAATGTTAACAATCGGATGGGTGGGACGGAGAGGAGGGGAGGGAGTATCACTCTACATATATACAACGAACAAAATGATTTACAAATTACGATGTAGGATCAAAATGAGAATATATAATACAATTACAGTGTATGGTTGGTTAGAATTACATCGATCAGCAGTCAGCACCAAAGTATGATGGTACTGTAGCGCACTCGAGGAGAGAAAGAGCAACAGTAACCTTTCTACTCTGAAACTGTATTTAATATAAAATGTGTGTTATGTCTGATATGAGCCTGAACTTAGTCAGTGCGCGTGCGGGTACTCTCTTTCGCGCATGATCCTATATATTTGAAAAACCAACCCATGCCTTCCTTAAACCTTGTCGTAAGAGTGTCATATTACTCTAATCAATGACATGAGTGTATGCATAATGCATGTATACATATGTAATGTAATACCCCAGTCCCACATCGAGTAAATTGGGATAATTTATTCAGTATATAAGTAAGAGTACTACTACTAAGTGCACCAATAAATCATTGATCTTTTGGGGACCTGTGGTGGGCTTGTGGATTACTCAAGTTGTTGCATTTGGGCCAGTTTACTTTGACTTATTTCGTATTCGGAAGTCGGGACTTGACCCAATTTTTGAAAAAAGACTCGGGATTTGACCGGGCTGTCACATATGGTATCAGAGCCAACTCTCGAAAGTTTGATTCGTCAAGTTGCCGGAGGTGGGGACACAAAGACCGGTGGTATTATAATTTCTTCAGTATATAAGTAAGAGTACTACTACTAAATGCACCAATAAATCATTGATTTTTTGGGGGCTTATGGTGGGCTTGTGGATTATCCAAGTTGTTGCATTTGGGCCAGTTTACTTTAGCTTATTTTAAATTCGAAAATCGGGATTTGATCCGGATTGTAACATGTAACATCTCAGTATGTGTTTACTGTGTGCCCGAGAATGCACAAGAGTAGTGCAGTTTTGGTTCCCGAAACTTATGTCTTGCATATATAGACAAAATACGACCAATTTTGCAATTTACAATTCACAAACCACACAAATTAACGAGCAGTGTGCTTATAGGTCACTCTTCATGCTCCCACCTTCCTGCAACATATTAGTTGTACATATAAAACTACGGTAGATGTCGCTGCTTAATACTTCATCCGTCCACATTAACGTTTCCCCCCCCCAAATATAGAAGACCAATTTTGAT
>QRFB01002336.1:33342-56473 GCA_008931105.1 Oenanthe javanica
TTTTTTTATAGTTAAATTGATTAAATTTCGAGCCTAAATCATAAATTATATATATTTTTAATTTTAAAAAACTAAAGTTTACACTTTAAAATAAATTTTATAATAATATAAATTTTATAATTTTTTCAATTATATAATAAACATAATTTTTAATCAAAATTTAATTAATTTACATGAAAATAATCATATAGGACAAATAAATTGAGACCTAAAGGTATAAGTCATTCACCATATAAATATGCGTGCATTACATTCTAGTTGTCATCCCCGGTATTTTAAATGAGTTCAACTATTTGGAATGGTTTAAATTCGATCCGTAAAATTGTTGAATTCAATTTGATAATGATCAATCTGAATTCGAACTTTATGAATGTTTATTTGAATTCGAATTTCTTCAGATGCAACGAATCTTTTATTTAAATATTTTTATAAATATTGTAGTACACATTATTTAAAATTATATGGTAAGTGTTTGCGTACGCGGGTATAGCACTATATATATATATATAGCAGTATAGATTTTAATAAATATACAACGCAAAGGATCTACTTAAGCCTTGTAATCAATTCCGAATGTTTGATTTGGTCCAATTGCATATAAATCTTCAGTAACAAGCCTAGAATCCAGAAGGAAGGCCCAATGACAATTGGGTGACCGACGAGCCATCAGCTAGCTCAAGCTGATAAACCATGTTATTATTTGCATTTGATGGCCTCTTCAGAAACTTGTTAAACTTTACTTGCGTATACATCCCCGTAACAGAAGTTTGTTTTTGCAGAATAATTTTTCAAGGACATGTTGAATTCTAAATTGACATGGTCTAACATAATTTATAATAATTTGATTACATATACTCATGCTTACATAATGTAGATGCAAGATTAAATATTACTCTAAAAATAATTGACCTTTAATTTTTTGACACACATCTTTAGGGGTTTTACTAAATAGTTAAAATTATTATTTTTAAAATTTTCTTTTTCTGAATAAAAAATTTAATTTAATATTTTTATTTACAAAAAGAAAATTTTAAAAATAATAATTTTAATCATATAATCAAAACTCTTAAAGATGTGTGTCAAAAAGTCAAACGTCAATTATTTACAAACATAGGAAGTATAAGAAACTGATATTAATTTATTATCACCTTCTATCAGAAAAAATAAAAAAAAATTAACCTCTCACAATCGCTGAACGCAACATGTATATATATATAGTATATACAGAGAAGAAAGTTAAAACTTGTTTTTGATATAATTAATGCCTACAATTCTTTTTAACCTTTGTTGAACTCTAATCGATTTTGACCCGTAAAAGAAACACCGAGTTTTTTGAATAAACGAATGCATACGGTCAACTTCATAGGCTATATATAGTAGTTTATAGTATCTTATATACATCAACTCCTGGAACTTGGCTTCAAACTATGAACTAAACTTGACTTTATGCTACTGCAAGCTGTAATCGTAGTTGGCGATCTTATGCATGTGCTTTTTTTTAAATCTAATTTTAAAGACTGAAGTTACCGCAATAACATAAACAACTTCAAAGTACGTATGTCTCACGTCTCAATATTCAAATGTAATGTTATATAGAAATGAATTTATTGTTTCTTTTTTCTAAAATTACGTTCTGCACCTATACATGGAGGGGCAGAAGAGGGGGTCAGCCTAAGCTCCCGTACCGGCTGACCTTCGAGAATCAATAAAAAATTTGTTTTCTGAGTCATGATTTTTAGTTAAATATCGGTAAAATTTTGGTTTTGAGTCCCGGTTAATTTTCAAAATTTAATAATTTATTATTTTAACTCCGGTTTTGTGAAAATTCTGGTTCTGTATATATGTATCTCCCGGCCCCATGTTACAGCTTTCCCCTGAACCCTAAAGTAATATTTATAGTAATATATAATACGCGAAACTTGTCAACGGTTTGAACTCAAAATAACTGGATATTAAATTTTTTTAATTAACATCTACATCCGTATCTTTCCCCATCACATAAGAAATTTCCTATATATTATCGATCTTTTGCTCTATGAAATTTTCACTACTGAAACATAAATTTTTTTACCTCGATCGATCTCCATATATATCAGCTTCGCTCAATAATAATTTATTAGGGATTGCCTTTGGTTGTTTGCATTCGAAGAGTTCAACATTTTCTCATGAGCCCTCCTAATTCCTATGATCATGATCGACGAGAAATAGTGATCAATGGTCCACGCCCTTCGGCTTTGCAGATCAACAAGTACTCAAATGTAATACAAAAACTATCTCTTCACCACAGAAAGCTCCCTGTGATTATTTACACACATTCTCCCAAGATCATCCACACGCAGCCTCGCGATTTTATGGCTTTGGTGCAAAAGCTTACTGGCTTTATGAAGCAAAATGATGATGCAGCCAATGGTCGCGACGTGAACGAGTTTAGTGATCAAAACCCGAATTTAAATAAGAATATCATTGTTAGTGGTATTGACCTCAACAGAAAAGTACCGTCTTCAGATGTTGCAGATATAAAGTATGATGAAAATGATGATGCGAGAAAGGTTTCTTCCTCGGTTCCTCTTACGCCTCGATCATATATACGTACTTTTTTGGACGATTTCCCTTTATTTACACCAAATTATTCTGCTGATCATGTTTTGAGATATTCGGATATGCTACTTCAATCTCCAAACATGGGTCATATTTTGATGTCTTCTTCCTCTTTCTTGGATGTCATAAAAGATCTCCCCCAATATTGATTAGTTCTTTGGACTTGTAGATCTTGCATTTTTAATAAAGATTTGTTATCTTTCATAAATTTTCTTCATTATCAGCCATAATATTATTGTTGTCAGGTGTATTTTATTAATTTTAACGTGGAAAAAAAAAATAATATATACATTGAGTTCAATGTAAAACTCTCAAAATTTAGTGATTTATAATTCCAATATAAATATTTGTAAACAAATAAAAAGTATAGGGAATTTTCTTATAATTATGAAATCTGATTTATCTCACGATCGAAAATAATAATTTCTTAAAGTATGCCTGCAATTAAATTGCTCTATTGCACACTACATTGTTTCAAGAAAATCTCCAGCTCCAATACTTGTTCACGAACAAAGAGATGATAAAGTTTTATATATATGTTCGGTTCGGCCCAAGAAGGATGTTCCGTAGTTCTTAGCCCATAGATACATGCGGTTGATTTTAAAGCCGAACTCGATACTTCCAATTGAAAATGACATGTTTCTTGTAGTCATGTCCAATTTGATTTTTAACATTTTTTAGAGTCATTTATTATAAAATGTTAATAATTAAATAGGACGGATGGATGGAGTATTGTAGTAGTAAATTAATTATTAACTTCACGTTTATTACTTATGCGAATAAATGCATATATGACGATCACAAGTTATGTTGTAACAGATTAAATAATTAGTCAAAAATTACGTAGACAAAATTAAGTTTCGTGTCCCATCCATAGCAAAATATTGTCAGACATGACTGTGAGGCAGAAATTCTGTCAAACCAGACAATTTTTTTTAGTGAAAGTTATAAACATGTCAAAAGTTTAAAGACGTTGTATTAGTTAGATGCTGAGTGATTCTGGTCCATTGTCCATGGTCATGGAGCAAGCAAAATAAATGAGTGACAATACAAAGGTCAATAATTATGATCAACCCTCTCCGATTCATTTAGTGCAACCACTAAAAGTTGTTAGATCTAACCAATCCACCCGAACAATAACTTAATTAATTATTTGATTATAGAATTGAAATCCCATGGGGAGTACCATGTGATTCTGGCCAAGAAAATTTCGCACGTTAAAATTTGCTTATTTTCAAACCCCATGTGTTACGTACACAGAGATTGATAATTTGACCTACCAAAACAGTGGCTACCAAGTACCAATATACTTTCGTTGTATGTGGTCGCTCAAGATCTCAAGACACATTATATAAACACTCAAATATTTATGGGCAGTTATTACTTTCGAAATTAAAACACATATAGATATGTTAGCGTGTGCTTTAAAGTAGAATTAACAAGTATTTAATTTTTTAATATATTATTCGAAGAACCATATAAATAGATATACTAGTAATAATAAAAGGTGTTGTCAACTCTCTTTTGCGTCAAAGTGATGAATTCAAAATTTCATGTAAATAACTTACCAATGGGAGAGAATAAACAATTGGTGCATGAATGAACGTACTTCAAATAGAAAGATAGGAGTAGATTTTATACGAACTATACATTTATACGGTAGTATAATATCTTAAATTATACAATCCCTCAATTAATTAATTAGCTGTCACGGCGGCGCGTTAATTGTTTAAAGCGGTGCTAAAAACTTTCAAAGGATTCCTAAAATTTCTTATGTCGCCAACTGTACACGCGCCGCCATGCTTGACATAGACTTTATCAACGCCGCCATAACTTACACCCACCGTTTTTGCAAAACTTGAACCCCACTCAGCGTACATAACAGGGTTGTGAGCCCCTATTCTCCGGTCATAAGCACCGATGTTAACGCCGTTACTGCTTTCACTCATCTCCGTTAAATAAATAATCTCCGGAGATAGGTTACTCATCACCGAAATATGACCTTTCGCGCCAAAAAATGTGGAAACATTCTCATCTTTACATAAATCATAGATGGAAAGTCTACTCATAAAATAATCTTGAAACCCTAAACCTAAATTATCCCATTGCTTCACCACGTTCTTCCCGGTTGTGAATAATTCATATATATTATATATGTCGCTGCCTTGATGCTTAGTATCATTATCTTTACCGTGGTGGTCACGGTAAGAATACAAGCCAGCAACCCTATAGTCTTGGTCAGCTTTGTATGGTGTTTGATCAATATCTTTATCATCATAATTGCATGCAAATCTTGATTTGAATTCTTCATCATCTGATTCTGTAGCTGACAATGACTTGTTGTCGTCATCATCATCGTCGTCTTCGCAGCTTTCTGATTCGTTGTTTAGGTGTCGAAGAAGATGATCATGTAGTGAAAGTGAAGAAGAATGTTTTATTGAATGTAACCGGACGAGATATAGTCTGATTCTAGCAAAAAGACTAGTACAAGTTGCGAATATAGCAAACAACAATGCACCCCATTTCCAAAAACTAGCATAAACTTGAGGCACTCTGAAAATTGGTGAAACAAAATCACTTATGATATTGAGTCTTGTACTCTCCATTTTTTATTTGTGTTTTCGGTTTACTCGAGATTGTTCTTGAAAATTAACTCAAGCTAGTAGCGATCGAATATATTTTGGATAGAATTATAGATATATGAAAGGATAGAGATAGAACTAGGAGAGAATATTATGGAGATGAGAGAGTCGGGGTATGATGAAGAAAGGGTAGTGGTTATAATATAAACAAATTTCAAAAAATTGGTGTTGAGATTGTGAATGGTACGTGATTAGTATTGATTGGGAAAGACTTGGTTGGCAATTGATTGAGACACGTCGGAAAAGGGAAGAAACTTTACGGAATAGAACATTAGTATTGCATGTAAATTAATAAAATTGTTTACACAAATTTAAATATTCAAAAATATACTGTACGTATTATTGAACAAATCACATTAAATCGTAAGTTACATGTTATATTTTTACAAAATGAATAATAAAATGAAAATTTTATTATAATTTTTAAAAGTTATAAAAATGAATACATTTATTATAATATATATATATATATATATATATATATATATATATATATATATATATATTTGTCAAAAATCCAAATTCAACTATATGGAGTAAAAGTTTCTGCCTCTTATTGTCGCTCATAATACAAGGTGGCTTCAAAAGTGTGTGTGCGAAGAATTGATTTAACACGTGTTTATTGATAGTCCAATAGCTTAGCTTGGAATTAATGGGACCTTGCCACCTTGAGCCTTGAGGGTCAATAATACTAATAATGATTGACTACTCTATTTCTTTTGGTAGGGATCATGATTAATGACTATTGCTTGACAGTGCTGTGTTGTTAGTTGCGGGAAACTTTGAATCTTTATTGAAATATAAGTGGTTGAGAAACTACTAATACAAGTTTACTCACTTTCAGCAAAACGAACCACCACATATATACGTATCTCAGCGAGTCAGTGTGTTTTCTGTAAAAACATAAAAATAAATAAAACCACCCCATATATATGCAATTTCCAAGGACTCGAATGTTATATTTATTATTTAAATAATATATCAAAATTAATTATGAATACTTAATATCAACAAATTTAATTTAATTAAACTACCTTTAATAATTAAATCTGACGACTTTACAGAAAAAGGAGTTTTTAAATGTCAAAATATAGATTTCTTATTGTAGTTTCCTGTCTTGACCTCAATTTTTTTCTAGCATTGTTAATTTTTGTATTAAAATAATTTCCTTTAACATGACCAGTATGAAAATCTATAATATTTTATTTCACATATTATATATTGATCAATAACTATGACGCCATACATATAATAGATTAATAGAAGGATTTCATAATCCCCACAAATAAGATGTATAATCATACAAGTTTCAACCTTAACCTTACTTTACATAATCGAAATAATTTACGGCTGATTATAAGCTAAAGCAACGCAGGATAATAAATTTAATCACCAGAAACTACAAGCGAAAGTGTTGAGTTGTCTCAGATATAACTCAAACAGGTCGCAAGTATCCTGGTTGGCTACCGTCAATTAATTGCTTACAAAGTTGTTTAATTGTTGAAAGTTTTGTTTTTTCTTCAACCGAATGAAAGATGCACATTTACACCGTCCAACTAATTGACTTTCTTTCTAATATATTACTAGTTGCAACTATATATCAGTAGGAAACTGGGGTTTATAATTAAATTTTATGTATTATTTTTGGTTTTTTCCGGTATGTTACAAGATGTGAACCAAATAAAGCTCTTTTGCTAAGGTTTTATTTACACATCCAAAAGTATTGACAAATATCATGGTTTCAGCGTATCGGAAGCTTGAAGTCAAGATTTCTGCAAATTTTTACAATAGTAGAGTAAACCAGAAAATTTCATGCCCGAGAGCAAGGGTCTTACAAAAAAATAAATTTATAAATAAGTTTTATAAAAAAATACAATACAAATATATTAGATAAGTAATATTTAATAATAAAAATTTGTTTATATGTACCTAATATTTAATAATAAAAATATAATATGAATACATTTTATAAAAAGAATGTATAATATAAATATATTAGATACATAATATTTTATTTATCATTAACTAGGAAAGAGAAGTTTGGCTTCCCAAATTGAAATCCCATGCCATATCACTCGGCATTCCAACAACTCCAAATCTTCTATAGAATGCTAACAAGGTGCCAAGACATGCGGCATTGACACTCCCTGGGCATTCCAACTGGAGTTGCTCTGATACTATTACAGGAGTAATATTCTAAGCATATCATCACAAAAGGAGTATTTCAAGTTGGCCGGGTTCTGAGAGTAGTTTGAAGGGGTAATAGCTTAGGGCCAAAAATAAGAAGGGGTCCAATTTTTCAGGTTTTAATATAGTTGGGCAAAGTTCTTTAGAATAAAATCAAGGAAAAAAATAATATAAAGAAAATGAAAAAAGAAAAAATTTCTTTCACCATACTTTAGTCAACTCTCTTTACTCCCGATCTGTGCCAAAATTAATTGAATCCCTCGACTTCTCTTCTTTTCTCTCCCAATCCTCCTCTTTTTATTCTCAAAATTATTTCCACCGTCATTAAACACATCAAATTTTTTAATATTTCTCAAAACCAAACCTACTTGAAAGTTGATAAAAACATAATTAAGTTCATCAATGTCACTGTAACGGTTGAATGATCTTGTAATTTTATCAATCGAGGAGAGATTTTTGAAAAATATTGATACTAATATTATTATTAAAAAATTTATATGTCGAAAATCTCGTAAATCCATTTTTTATGAATTGTTGGATTATATACTAAAATTTGGAATACAATTTGCTTGCACAATTTTTTTATTTTTATTAATAAAATTTTAATCACTGAAATAATGAATTATTTTAATAAACTTACTATCATATTTGTTTTTGTCATACTATCATATTTTTTTAAAAGACCCTCAATTTATTATTTTGTCTAGGGCCCCGAAAAGGTACGGACCGGACCTGACTTCAAGAAAAGAAAACTTCTCGTCTTGCTATCACAACAGAGAACCAATCGAATCAGTTACGTAATTTTAACCTGGTCAATAGGATCGTAAATGAGAAAGATGACGGTAGGATCGTGAAGAATATTGATAAAAGTTTATCTCTCTTATTCAATCATAATTAATTGTCTCATCATTCTCTACTTCAGAGAATATATATTCAATATTACAAAATAATTATTTATGGTAAATATCTAAAAAGATAATATAAATATATGTAATTATTATATTTTCTAATACTCTCCCTCAAGTTGGAGCATATAGATTCAATATTCCCAACTTGCTGAGATAAAATTCAAATTGCTTCTTTCCAAGAGCCTTTGTGAATATGTCTGTCAATTGTTCAGTTGTAGGAACGTAAGAAGGATATATAAGACCATCACGAATAGCATCTCGCACAAAATGACAATCTACCTCAATATGTTTCGTTTGCTTGTGAAAAAACTAGATTTTTGCAATATGTAATGCTGACTGACTATCACAAAATACAGGAATAGATATCTTGTGATGAATACCGAAACTTAGCAAAAGCGCCTTTAACCACTTCAACTCACAAGTGATATAGGCCATAGAACGATATTCAGCTTCAGCCGAAAAATGAGATACTATATATTGCTTCTTAGTCTTCCAAGAAATTGGAGATTGACCAAAAAACACCAGTCAACCTGTAAGAGATCGTCCAGTAAGAGGACATGTAGCCCAATCTGAGTCACACCATTTAGTAAGAGACAAATCACTATCTGAATGGAGTAAAATTCCTTGACCATGAGCCTCTTTCAAATAACGAACTGTTTGTAATGATGCATTCCAATGTTCTTCTTGTGGATGTTGCAAACATTGAGAAAGAACATGAACCGTGTATAACAAATCTAGGCGAGTTACCGTCAAGTAAATTAGGCACCCAACAAGTCTTCGATACTTTTTAGGATCAGCAAGATATGCACCGGTAGCATGACCAAGTTTATGATTTTGTTCAATTGGTAAAACTACAGGCTTAGCACCCAACAAACCAGTTTCAGAAATAATATCAAGAGCATACTTCTGTTGGCATAAAAATAAGTGTTCACTACGAGTCATCTCAATACCTAAAAAATATTTTAGCACACCAATCTTTCATATGAAAACAAGAACTAAGATAATCTTTAAATGCCTTTAAAGCACAAGAGTCATTACCAGAAATAATCAAGTCATCAACATATACAAGAACATTTATTTGCACACCTCCCTCCGTATATGTGAAAAGTGCATAATCTGAATAAGATTGCATGAACCTATATTCCTTTAAAGTTGTAACAAGTTTATCAGACCAACATCGAGATGACTGTTTTAATCCATATATAGACTTACGAAGACGACATACCATACCTGGATTTAAAGATTGAAAACCAAGTGGAAGTTTTATATATACTTGCTCGTCAAGATTACCATGTAAAAAAGCATTTTGGACATCCATCTGATGCAATTCTCAATTTTTCGATGCAGCAATAACTAAGAAAGCTCGAATAGTTACCATTTTTGCCACAAGAGCAAAAGTTTCATTATAATCAATACCTTCCACTTGATGATTACCAAAGTCAATCAATCTAGCCTTTAATCTCTCAACCATACCATCTGAGTTGTATTTAATTTTATACACCCATTTACTACCCAGAGCTTTCTTTATAGAAGGAAGATATTCCATAGTCCATGTGGCATTATCTTCTAATGCTCGAATTATTTTTCCATAGCAGTACACCATCATGGATCTTTTACAGCCCCCTTAAAAGACTGTGGCTCAACACCTGCTATAATAGTTGTAAGAAAATTTTGATGTTTCATAGAAAACTTATCACAAGATACATAATGTGATATAGGAAAATTTGCACTTGAAGGAGTGTTAGAAGTAGATGAACCATGGGATGGACTTTTCTTTATTGTTGTGGTTGTGACAAAGTCCTTTAATCTAGTCGATGGAACTTTTGCTCGCATTCCACGACCCAATGTATTATCTGAAGTAGTGGGTACCGATGAATTCACATTTGAACCCTCATGTCATGAGATTCTGGAACAACCACCTCCGTAGGTGGTATCAACACCTCATGTGTAGGAGTTTGCGAGGTTGAGGATTATAACTCTATTGTCCCCTCTTGCAAGATATGAAACTCAACTAATTTTGAATTATCTATATACACCTTGTTATTCATGGGAGAAAGTGGTTTATCATTCACAGAACCATTATTCATAAAAGGAAAATGATTCTCATAAAACTTCATATCACGAGATACAAAAAATTCTTCATTCTCCAAATCATATAGCTTCCAACCCTTTTTGCCATACGGGTAACCTACAAAAATACACCTTCTGCTACGACTTGCAAATTTATATCATTTGCTTTTAGGTTATGAGCAAAATACAAACACCCAAAAATACGCACAACATCATATGAAGGTTGGGAACCAAACAAAATTTTATATGGGGTTTTATTCTTTCAAACATTGGAGTGTGTGTACAATTAATTAAATAGGCAGCAGTCAGTACACATTCTCCCCAAAATTTGATAGGGAAATTTCCTTGAAATCTCAATACACGTGCAACATTCAAAATATGTTGATGTTTTCTCTCTACTCGCCCATTCTGTTGATGAGTACCCGCTCAACTTATTTTGGAAAAGTATGTCATTTGCCAAAAAATATTTTTTCATACAATTAAACTCTGTACCATTGTCATCTACGTACAATTTTTATGTTTTGAGAGAACTGGCGGTCAACAATGGAAATGAATGACATAAAAGATTCAAATATCTATGTTTTATCACTTAATAAATAAACCCACACAGCACGAGAAAAATCATCCACCAGTGTCAAAAAATAACGAGCTCCACATGAAGAAGATGTATTGTAAGAACCCCATAAATTATAATGGATTAACTCAAATATACGTGTAGCTTTATTATCACTTATAGAAAAAGTTTCCATCGATTGTTTTGCTTGATGACAAACTTCACATACTTTATCCAAATCCTCTTTTGAATTACGGAGCTCTGGAATTAATTTTACTACTTTTTCAGAAGGATGGTTCATTCGTTTATGCCACAATTTTGGTGGTGTACTTACAATTGAACTGTATTGACATTCAACATATGTCGAAAATAATAAAGTCCATCTCGTCTATCACCCATTCCAATAACCTCTCTCGAATGAAAATCTTGTATAACACACGATTCATATGGAAATTGAAAAAACTAATTTTTATCATCATTCAGCTGTGAAACTGAAATTAAATTACAATTTAATTTAGGAACATAAAGAACACGACTGAGACAAATTTTGGTGGTAAGTTGTATCGTTCCTTCTTTAATTGCTACAACCTTATAACCGTTTGACAAACCAACTGAACAAGGAGTCAGACCCTTAATATTATTTAAACATGATAAATTACCCGTAACATGATTCGAAGTCTCAGTATCTATTATCCATTCTTTATCATCAATTTCACTATTGAACTGATGTACAATAATTTTAGGGTTACCAAAAGCTGTAATCAATGATTGTCGTTGTTTCTTCGAAAATCCTGGCAACATATAATTTTCATATATCATATTCGATTGTGAAAACAAGAGTTGCATGACCTAACTCTGATGTCATGAAAAATATTGATAAAAGTTTATCTCTCTTATTCAATCATAATCAATTGTCTCATCATTCTCTACTTGAGAGAATATATATACAATATTAAAATATCATTATTTATAATAAATATCTAAAAAGATAATATAAATATATGTAATTATTATATTTCCTAATAGATCGAAGTGGATATAGAAAAAAAATTCATTATAATTTCTACAATAAACTTGGTCGTAGTAAGAAGTATTAATCTATCAAATACAGAGGATTTTATGTCAAGTGTGCCCTTGAATAGATAATTCATTGTATAGCTTCCACTTTTCGCTTTTGATTTCCTAGTGCAATATCTATCTTAATGGGGGTTCGACAACCAAAACGATATCTGATACATAACTTGGAAGCAAACTAAACAATTTACAATCACAAATATAACGAAAATATCAAGATCCACAAATTTACAATTACAATTTACTCTCAGTTCTCCTCGCACTCAAAGGACCAACCTCCTTGGGTGGGGTTGCAGGAATAAAAGAGTAAGCATGTTATTGCTCTGCAGAAACCTATTAATAAAACCACAAGGGGAAGCTCATAACAAAATCTATGCCCATTTCAGATAATATTCTAATTAGTCCATGCACGAAACGGACAAGCCTCAGTCTCACTTCCTCTTCTCTTGTATATACTGCTTGATAATTTTTGTTAAGCCAAACTGCTGTAGCCGTTGCTTCCATAATTCGCTGGACACACAAACACACAGGCCTTTATAATGGTAAACATATCCGCTTTTCGTTTTTCACCTTTCATTGACATACGAAATAGAACAAGAATGAAGCTTACATACCTCCTGATTTGGTAATTTCCGTATGCGATGTTCAAAGTATACACGAGCAGCTGAGTGGTCAGATGCGCGCACTGTAACAACAAATCTGTCTCCTCTCTAGTTTTATAGAACAATAAAATTAATACAGTGAGGCCGCGGTATATGATTCCAGAAACAAGATTCCAATTAGTGCTTTAACTAACTACTACAACTACATCGAGAGGCAGAACCAAACTTTAAAGTCAGGAGGGCACGTAACGAGTTTTTAAAAAGAGGAAGAACTACTGAAATATATAATAAAACAACAAAGAAAGAGTGTCTTACAAGATTAGACCCATAACTTTGTGCAGTAAAATCAATTACCTATCCAAATTCATTTCAAAATTTACAACATTGAGTACTAAACTGCCCCCTGCTCTCGCTGTTCCGCCACTGGCAGTGGCTTCATCTGAACTATAATGCCAATGCAAGTACGCAAGTCAATAAAATTACTATGGTAATGGCATNTAGGCCTGATTCTTGGAGTAAAATAATATTACCAAGTAGAAAGACTTTCATTATAAATTACAATACTTGAAATTAACTTCGTCTAACTTGCGTAAAATTATCTTTATATACATTATTAGCATAGATAACCATATTCCACCAATGAACAATCTATTCTACGAACTTTACAAATCACGGGTCAACACAACACCACAAATCATAAGTCTAATTAATACGTATAACGGGTTTGGACTTTTTAAGTTAGATTAAGTCTTAATTAAATATGTTCATCATGCCCAGAGTATTAAGAATCTCACCATGCTGGCAATAACTTGCATACAGTTCATTGTTTACAATTCCATATTGATCTATATCAAACTCACGGACCTCAAGTTCCATCATGTGGATTCCACTACTACGGCTAAGGTGTAAATGAAAAGATTGCTTATCTGCCCACATAAGTATATCTTGGCACCACCTAATAAACACAATCGTAACCTCTGTTAATTCTTACTTTGCAGATTTTTAATCCATGGCTAAATACAGACACGTGAAGCGACATTATTCATTTAAACTAATTATTTTTAGAATTACTGTACCTTTGGATCTCTAATTTAAAGCCATATGATGCAACTACACTCTTATAGCTACTGATACGTGGCCGTGTGAGCGGTTGTAGCTTGCCATGCAGGCTAAAGATCGGAAATATCGAGGATGATTGGTGAAATGTAGGCAATGATGAGGGTACTGGAAATGTCATTTCTGCATGCCATGGGGAGAACAAAGCTCGGGACATATTAGAGAACTGCAAAACATGTAAAATGATGGTAGTAAAGGTTTGTTTAGGAGTTTATATTTGAGTACGTTAAACGGGCGTTGAAAATTATAAGGATTGCGGACTATTTAATGTAAATAATAACTCTTTCTATCTGTTTGGATGCAATCTCCGTCTCCATGTCTAATATTCGACAAAAAAGAAGATGTCTATCCTTATGCAAATCATTAAAAATATGTATGATGATTATATACTTTACCTTTTAATTTTAGTTCGTGAAATTTCGGATCTTTATATCATTTCTTTTTTTCTGCTTATGGTAATTTTATTTCTATGTCGTATTCATATTTGAGAAAAATTATGAAGTTTAAGTAGTCTCGTTTACAAACCAGGCCTTAAACTCATGTTCAAATTAAAGTCATTTATAAAGAAATCGAACTCGATAATTTTACCAAGCTGAGTGTCAAGTAATTGCCACTCGGCACATTTACGGTTCTGAAAGCATGTGTCAGANCAGTCGAGTGCTAAGTAATTGCCACTCGGCACATTTCCGGTTTTGTTAGCATTTGTTAGAAAATGGAAAGTTTGAGACCTGAGTTTGTAGGCTCTTGATGACTTGAATTATCGGTTATGGATCTAAGATATTTTCTTAGTGTAATCCATAGAGAAATGAGAATCAAGTGGCATTCTTGAATGGGTGATGTGGGTTATCCCACATGAAATTTTAAATGTTTTTTAACATACTTTTCAGGGTCTTGGAAGGTTATTTCAGGGGCCTTGAAAAGTAGGTTCAAACCTTGTAAATGGAGCAGATTGTTTCCGGGCATTGAAGAGAATGACTAAGGCCTTGAACTGTGTATGAACAATTCTCAAGGACTTGAGTTTTGGCTTCAGGGTCTTGAACGAGAAAGAAATATTTTATCCGGCTTTAAACATTAAAGTAATATTTTATATGTGTATCTATATATATGTGAGTAAGTACTATTATTATTTAATAAAATAATAATAATAAGGCTCTAAAATATATATAAATATACATATATGGATATAATATATCTTTTAGAGATTTGTAACGTACGTTACAAACTGGGAAAATATATTGACATATCAAAACCTTAGTTGCCATTGAGTTGAAGCAATACTTTTTTTTCTCTCTATCTTCTTCTCTCACATATACATACAAGAAATGCATAGATTTTGGGCGAACTGAGGTGTGGTCGCCGTTACACTCCACTGGTCAGTGTCAGAATTGTGTTGTGTTGTTTTATCATGTAAGTGAATTCGCGGCATCCCAACACAGGTAGATGGGGTGAAATTTTCTTCAAGAACAGTCGGGTTTTCTCGAAGACTCAGCGACTCAGCTGATTGTACTATTTTGTTGAAAGTTACAGTGATAGCTAAGTTTTCTGACTCTTTCTCTCTAAATTAGTTGTTACTGATTGTTTAATTATTTCGACCTTCGTGTTTATTTTATTATTTAGTTTCGATTAACATTGTTCTTGAAATTGTGATCATATATATTTGGATATAATTATTGTTAGCGAATCGTGATTTCCAACAACATAAACCATTGGGACTATTCCACCTATATGTAAAACGTATCAAATTCATTTAATATTATACAAGAAATCTTTGTAGCAGTAAAAGAACTTCAAACATTTACCCTAATAAGATTCATATGAGTGTATATAATTCATGTAATTGAACCTTTTTCGGATAAAGAAAAGTGCCCAAAACATGCATAATATATAGTACTTACAAAAAGGGAGATTTCGAGGTTATTTCGAAATGATAAAGCAATATATATAACAAATATGTAGAGATGGACATACCACCAATTAGAATATAAAAGGAGGTCGTAGGAGATTATTTAATTCCTTATATTAAAAATCTAAAATCCTAGCTAGCTAAAGCCACACGGTACACTAGTATAGTAAGCAACTTTGAGATGAGCAGATATCTCAAAGATGAAACGTACCTATATATAAGTTGCATATTATTGAAGTAGAGATACAATATATATGTGAAGAGCCAGCATTTAAGGCTGCGTACTGAAAATATTACAACCTAAAGCACTAGTTTAAAGAGGCCATGACTGAAACTGAGGAAAGCCTCCATACCCATGATCTCCCACCATCCTCTCCATCACTTGCGTTTCATGCCCGTTTGTCCCCTGAAAATATATTCCTTTTTATTACTGCCTTTCTTTTTTAAACCATAGCATTTAATAATGAGCTTACTGTCTTGAAAATTATGTAACATTGTACTTTGTAACATCTCTTAGTTTGATGAATAATGTATGGATCGAGTAACAATCAGAACTAACATATAGTTAATATGAAAGATGCTAATGAAAAATTAACCAATGTGAGATAATAAAGATCGTAGTAATACCCCATGCATAAGATCAGTACTTAAAGAACTGATTAGAGGTTAAGTATGAAAAGAACTGACTGAAGTTTACCTGCATTGTTTCCAAAGCATCCATTTCCGATGAGTTGAAGTCGTAAAACAAACTTGCTGCTGAAAGCTTCATAGACAGAAACTGAAACAAACAAGAAGAAAGTAAAATATTAATCCTCAATATATTGTTTGCTTTGTGGATTAATTCTATCAAGCAAAAATAATTATTAATAATTGGACGATCGGAAAATCTTAATTAGATGAATTAAGCAATGGTTATGACATGAGAGACTATCTAGCTTTCATGCAATAATATGTCCTTTCAGAAAAAGTACTAGCTCTTGCCTAGTTGGTAATCGACTAATCGTTTATCCAAAAAATATGTTGAGCAATATATGTATATGTAATTTAGAACTCTTACGGCAAGATATTCATAGTCTTTATACAGAAATAATATTCATCAGTTACCTCAATTTGATTTTGTAATGATCTGACATAATTTATAATAACATCCAACATCACCGCCATTCCCATAGTCTGCATATGTATATCAATGGAACATATTAAACATACAAAGTGATCAGGCCACAAATTGAGTAAGAAATGTATGTAGAATTAAGGCATTGTAATTAAGAACATTTTTTTTGAATGAGACTCTACACACAATTAAAATCTTGATCTAAATCTAAGATGATAATTAATAACAATAACATCAATGCTAAATACAACATACAAAAGAGTATAAGAAGATGAACCATGATATTACCTTATAGCACCCTGGAACCAGATCTTGCAGGGACCTCAGCTTCTCATTTATTTTCTCTCTTCGCGACTATTTTGTGACAAAAATATATATAGTTGCATCATGAATTAGTGCAGTTTTTAAAGTTGCTTCGGGTTTTTTTATGTTGTTGTTGTAAAATACTAGTTTCTGAGATATCCTACAGGTATACAAATTAATTCATAGAAATAGATCACTAGATGAAAACATGAACAAAGAATCTAAATCTAAAATATTGATAATTAATTAAAAAGATGATTGTGATTAATTAAAAAGTTACTAGCTATAAACGTATACCCGTTCAGCCAAGCTGTGACTATCAGTAGCTTGGCCTCTCCTTGCTCTCACATGAACAACTTCTTCCGGTTTGTCCGCTTCTCTCTCATTGTTTCTCTTTCTCTTCCTCCCACCATGGTTCTGCAAGCATATATCATAACGAAAGTGGAACATATAAACGAATTTAAGAACAAGAAACAAGAATGTTGTACATACATAGTTCCTAGTAACCTTGTCATTGCCAATAAGCCCACTAGTCTCATAAATTAGAGGAGTCGAATTCATCATGCTTTCCGCTTCAGGTACCGGCCTTGTGTTGTTACACTCACGGCCAGGAATATTGTCAATTGAAGACAAGAAATGAGCAGATGGATCATAAAATTGAGCATGATACGGGTAAAAAGGGCTCTGAATATTATCGATAGCTGTAGCTACTGGAATTTGAGGTGCCCTTTCATATTGATCAGAATAATTGTCACTCGACGTAGCCAAGAGACCAAGAAAGTTTGAGTTAAAATTATCCATCGTTGTAATATTGCTCAGGAGCTCCATGTTTGAATGCATTCTTGGGGGAGCTATTGTACAATTTCTAGGTTTTATAAATGTAAGGCCTACTGTTGCTTTATCTATGTGGGGAAGGCTTTATAGTACTTGAAGCTATGTACGTAAAGAAAAATGACAGAGAGACATTTAGAATATTGGAATAAACACGGATGGACGCGTACATTTGATATTAATTTAAATTATAAGTGGACAATGGACATGAATTATTTTCGTTATTGCAACTCATATGAAAACAGAATCTGCTGAAGTACTACTTGTTGGTTTTTAATCAAAACTTGCAAGTATTTATTTATTTTAGCCGTTGCTTTCAATTTGTTCCTGTGACTTGGTCTAGCAGTGTTTGAGTCATTATAGGAGTTCGTTGCAAATAAACGTGTAGCAGTAGCATAGTTTTAGGAAGTCAGGTCCTATTTTCTAGTGGTTCCAATTCGTTTATTCCCTTTATATTTTGTAATGCAGCTATGAATAAACACAACGTTCAGGAAAATCTATTTTGTCTTTCACA
The DNA here is from genome assembly GCA_008931105.1 of Oenanthe javanica. NCBI lineage: Eukaryota > Viridiplantae > Streptophyta > Magnoliopsida > Apiales > Apiaceae > Oenanthe > Oenanthe javanica. Next base: position 51,758 of record QRFB01002336.1, read on the forward strand.
GTTACAAATCAAACAGTTATTATACACCGTTACAAATCAAACAGTTATTATATGTGTATGTATTGATCAGACTCTTGTATAATACAACATCTTGGTATCAGAGCAAGGTTCAACGGTGAATGCCAAAGTACATGCCCAAGCTATATACGATGGAAACGAACAAGACAAAAGATGGTACGATTGGCTTAAGTTATCCTCTGTTGAGTAAAGGAAATTACACAACCTGGGCACTTAAGATGAAGGTTTATATGCAAGCACACGGAGTCTGGGGAGCTGTGGAGCCTGTGGATCCCAAAGCGGTTGTGGAGGACAGGACGGNGCAGAGTGTAAAAGAACTAAGCGTGATAAGGAGGTCAAGGAGGAATCCAATATTGCTCAAATGCAAGATGAAGAACCAGCGATACTGTTTACAGAGGGCTCGGAAGAGAAGGACGGAGTAATGCTGATCAATGAAGAAAAGGTGAAGCCCAGATTGAACTCGAACAATGGTGATGTACAGGAAAACTCAAATCTGTGCTACTTAGATAATGGTGCTAGTAATCATATGACTGGACAGTTGTCTCAGTTTCGAGAGCTAGATGAAAATGTGAAGGGAAGTATGAAATTTGGAGACAGATCAACCGTTCTTATAAAAGGAAAAGGAAGTATTGTTCTCAACTGCAAGAATGGAGAAGAAAGAATCTTGCGAGAGGTGTACTACATACCTACTCTCTGTAGCAACATAATCAGCCTTGGCCAATTATCTGAAGACGGGAACCAGGTTATCTTAAAAGGCGAGTACCTCCGGGTACATGACAGAAACATGAGGCTCATCATTAAGGTAAAACGATCACACAACAGACTTTATAAAATTATTATTGATAACAATAATGCAGGCTGTTTAATGTCTAAATCAAACGAGAACTCTTGGCTGTGGCATGCCCGTCTTGGGCATGTCAATTTTAAGGCCATGACGTTGATGCATTCACATAAAATGGTTCATGGANTAAGGTAAAATGATCACACAACAGACTTTATAAAATTATTATTGATAACAATAATGCAGGCTGTTTAATGTCTAAATCAAACGAGAACTCTTGGCTGTGGCATGCCCGTCTTGGGCATGTCAATTTTAAGGCCATGACGTTGATGCATTCACATAAAATGGTTCATGGATTGCCCGAAATCAAACTGCAAGGGGAGATTTGCTCTGGTTGTCTGATGTCGAAGCAAGTCAGAAAATCCTTTCCAACTAAGTCAAGCTACAGTGCAAAGAAGGTGTTGGAACTGGTATACGGAGATTTGTGTGGTNGAGAAGGTGTTGGAACTTGTATACGGAGATTTGTGTGGTCCAATTACACCTGCAATTCCAGCCAGCAACAAGTATTTCTTCTTACTGGTAGACGATTTCAGTCGTGTCATGTGGGTTTACATGTTGAAAAGCAAAGATGAAGCACTGGAAGCCTTTAAACGATTTCGAGCCTTGGTTGAAGATGGTGATAAGAAGAAAATAAAGAGTTTCAGAACCGACAGAGGAGGTGAATTCAACTCTAAATTGTTTAATGCCTACTGTGACGAAGCTGGAATTGCAAGGCAATTTACTACTCCTTACTCGCCCCAACAAAACGGGGTAGTTGAGAGACGTAACAGGACGGTCGTGGAGATGACCAGAAGTTTTTTGAAAGAAAAACAACTTCCACCGTTTCTTTGGGGCGAAACTATTCGACACTCGGTCTATGTGTTGAATCGGTTACCCACCAGGGCTGTCTTAGGGATAACTCCATTCGAGGCTTGGTCTGGAGACAAGCCAAACATCGCACATATACGAGTATTTGGCTGCTTGGCGTACATGAAACTCCCATCTGTTCATACAACAAAGCTAAATGACCGGAGTAAAGATGTAATCAATCTCGGAAAAGAGCCAGGGACGAAGGCATACAGATTGTATGACCTTGAAAACAATTTTGTGCATATCAGTCGAGATGTGGTCTTTGAGGAAAACAAAAGATGGGTTTGGAATGGCGAGGCAGATAAGCAAGATGCAACTCGATGCACCTTCATTGTGACAACTGCAGTTATAGAAGACACTCATAATATGACTGAGGGGGATGAATTCAGTAGCCCACAACCACACAAGTCTGTCCAGAGTAATGTTGAAGTTAGTCACACACCTTTGATGTCATCTAACACTTGCAGTTCTGATATTTCTGGTGGAACAAGCAGTGAACCCAGGCGTCACAGGTCCTTGATGGACATCTACAACACAACCGAAGAGATTGAGCTTGAAGACGATGAGCTTTTGTCTGCAGGGGTGGACGAACCCACAAGATATGCTGCTGCAGCGCATAATCCTAAGTGGAAACAAGCCATGAAAACAGAGATAGAAGCTGTTGAAAAGAATAACACATGGAAGTTAGTCGAGTTGCCTCTTAATCAAAGGGCAATTGGACTAAAATGGGTGTATAAAATAAAGAGGGATACTCAAGGAAAAATCATCAAGTACAAGGCCCGGATTGTTGCAAAAGGTTATGTTCAACAACAGGGAAAGGATTTTGAAGAAATCTTCGCGCCGGTCACACGTCTTGAAACGGTCAGACTTTTGTTGGCTCTTACTGCCAAAAATGGTTGGGAAGTTCACCATTTAGATGTAAAATCGGCTTTCTTAAATGGGGAGATCCAAGAGGAGGTCTATGTCACGCAGCCCGAGGGATTTGTCAAAGAAGGTCAGGAGCACCTCGTTTACAAATTGATAAAAGCTCTATATGGCTTACGACAAGCACCTCGTGCTTGGTATGAAAAATTAAACAAGTGTCTTGGAGAGCTGGGTTTTTCAAGGTGCTCTTATGAGCATGCAGTGTACATCAAAAAAGTGGGAGAAGAATTATTGATAATTGGAGTCTATGTGGACGATTTATTGGTGACTGGTACTAAACTTTCGATAATAGTTGAATTCAAAAGTCAGATGACTAGCAGGTTCGATATGAGCAATCTGGGAAGGCTTTCATATTATTTAGGAATCGAGGTCGAACAAGGACCTGGTTACATCGAACTGAAGCAATCTGCTTATGCTAGAAAGGTGTTGGAGAAGGCAGCCATGTCCGAGTGCAACCCTACGAAATTTCATATGGATCCTAAGGAAACTCTTACAAAGGATGAAGGTGGGAAACTTGTTGACAGTACCCAGTTCAAATCTTTAGTTGGTGGATTGCGTTACCTTGTTCATACAAGACCTAATATCGCATATTCTGTGGGCATAGTAAGTAGATACATGGAGAAGCCAAATGTTCTGCACCAAAATGCTGCAAAACGTATTCTACGATATGTTAAAGGTACACTCCATTTCGGAATAGTTTATACAAGAAACAGTGGCAATAACATTTTGACAGGTTACACAGATAGCGATCTGGTCGGTCATATTGATGATCGAAGAAGTACTGGAAGGATGGTTTTCTACCTAAATGAAAGTCTAGTGACTTGGGTTTCTCAAAAACAAAGATGTGTGGCGCTATTTTCTTGCGAAGCAGAGTTTATGGCTGCCACCGTAGCTGCCTGTCAAGCTATTTGGCTAAGGAAGTTACTTGGGCAAATAACTGATAGTTACATCGGACCAGTGGTGCTATTCATTGACAACAAGTCGGCAATCGACCTAGCTAAAAATCCGATTTTTCACGGAAGAAGCAAACATATTGATATTAGATACCACTTTATCCGTGAGTGCATTGAGCGAGGGGAAATCATTATTAAGCACGTCACCACAGACAAGCAGCGAGCATACTCTCTTACAAAAGCTATGTCGACTGTCAAGTTCCAGATGATGATGAAGTTACTAGGTGTTAAAGACCTCCAGAAGCAAGTTTAGATTACAGGGGTGAATGTTGGTTTTTAATCAAAACTTGCAAGTATTTATTTATTTTAGCCGTTGCTTTCAGTTTGTTCCTGCGACTTGGTCTAGCAGTGTTTGAGTCATTATAGGAGTTCGTTGCAAATAAACGTGTAGCAGTAGCATAGTTTTAGGAAGTCAGGTCCTATTTTCTAGTGGTTCCAATTCGTGTATTCCCTTTATATTTTGTAATGCAGCTATGAATAAACACAACGTTCAGGAAAATTTATTTTTTCTTTCACAGTTACAAATCAAACAGTTATTATATGTGTATGTATTGATCAGACTCTTGTATAATACAACACTACTAGCCTCTTTTTTTAACTAGAGTTCTCTACTTAAATAGTTTCAGTTTCAATTTTTTTGTTAAGATCATTAATAATTTTATTTGAATATATACAATTAAACAAGTACGTTAATATTTTTTATTAACCAATATTGCACCGAATCGAGCCGAGTTTAACAGCTTATGTCGGAGAATGACGACGTCTGGGCTCGAGTCATCCCCTCCATAGAGACAAATAGATACGAAATGTTCACTGTAAGCCCATATTAATTTGATCTTCTAACTAGTTACAATTTAAACTCATACTTCACTGCTCGATTNCGTCTGGGCTCGAGTCATCCCCTCCATAGAGACAAATAGATACGAAATGTTCACTGTAAGCCCATATTAATTTGATCTTCTAACTAGTTACAATTTAAACTCATACTTCACTGCTCGATTTACTATATATATATAAGGTGTGTACATCTTTATATATATATATATATATATATATATATATATATATACACACACACGTGATTTGCCCCATACTACAGTACTATACGAGCCATAACATGCATGAAAAGGC
>QRFB01002337.1:0-11983 GCA_008931105.1 Oenanthe javanica
TATGAACCTCTAAGTTGTGTTCACTTGATAAGAATTAAATGAAAAATTACAAACAAATTTTATATAGAAGGAAGAATGTATGAGTAAATTGTGAATAAACATGAGGGGGTTTAAATTTATTATGATGGAAATTGTAAAGAAAATGGTGATAAAATGAAATGGAGCATTCCTTTTAAAACATGTGAGTTAGAATTATAGTTCAAATATGTTGGAATGGAATGGAAGAAAAAATAAAAATTATAAACATTTTCTCCAATCTCATCCAAATAAAAATATAAATTTCATTATATTCTCACCTCATTCAATTCCATCCAAGTGAACGCAATCTAAGAAGTTGGGCTACTTGTTACCGGCCCAGCCCAAAATACTTGATTGAGATTTGAAACTGGACTCTGATCATCCAGCTGTCTCTTATAACCCATACTTGGTGGTTCTCTGGGAGTCCGGGGAAACATAAAAAAATAATACTCCTACAGCTGAGGTTTGAATGTTGTTTCTGGAATTCCACTTTCAAAAAATAATAAAAATAAACAAAAAAAATTTGTTTGTACATTATAAACTATAAATAAATTTAAATTAAACAGTAAATGTAGAATTTTAATATTTAAGTAGCAGAAAGAAAGAAATATTTTGTTTTTTAATCTTTTAAAATCTCATTCCATATATATTAGTTTTCCTAATATTAACAAAATTGTTATATCTAGACTTCTATTTTTTAAACAGTGAAAGTCAAATGGTACCAGATAGATACACTGTCCTAAGAGTATCTCCAACTCATTGCACTATTTTGGTGTGATTTTTACATCAAAATAGTGTAAAAGTTACATTATTTTTAAAATCCTCTCAAATTCATTTATACTAAAATTTACACCATATAGAATCTTTGTTATACTATAAAAGTTATTTTATAACTAAAACACAAAACCAGTAAAGTTGTTGTACATAGAAGGAAGAAACTTGTTTTAGTTAAAGGAATGAAAGAGTAATGTTGAGATTTAGAAAAACTCTGAAAGTTGCATCAAATTTGGTGTAACTTTTGATGTTGTACCAAAATAATGTAATTTTTAGACTTTTGTTGAAAAAAAATTGTACACAAAAATAATATAAAAGTGTAAATATAGAGTTAGAGTTGAATTGGAGATGATGTAATAGCAATCACTCACGTTTGTAACTTGTAAGAGAATGGCAAAGTATAATAATAATAATAAAGATCCTTAACATCCGGCCTTAATTAATTATTGTAAATGACATAAAGGCACGTCTATACATTTGGACGGCAAAGACGATGATAAGATGATTCCTTGTAGGAGGAGGATAAAAAACTTTAGCAGTGGACTTGTAGTAAATACGCATGCGGCATGTCATGTCTGCAAGACTGCAACACAAACGTGGCGTGGTATTACAATATCCATGTTTAATTTATATACATTTCACTTAACACCCTCCTACCGACTTGTATTCAACCTTTATACTAAAAACTAACAAAATTAAGGCTGCAGCTCATTCCCAAAAATCATTTTCTCATCATATTTAACGGGAGATCAGTGTTGGTAGCTTCTTACTCACTTATCTCGTATATTTATAATTTAGTGAAGGACTTTAAACTCGTGAGTATGACATGAGATAATATACCTAAGGTTAAACCAAATAATAAAAGAGGGGTATTTATGTGAATGCAGGAGAGTGAATATGATATTTACAAATTTGTCACTTAACTGTACATATAAAATCATTATAATCTTAAGTAAGTTACCTAAGTTCATTTTTAGGAGAAGTTTTTTCAATACGATGTTTGTGTCACAGGACAAATGTTTAAAACAAAAGTTTATGCCACCCCAAATCAAATTGTATATTAATTTGGGAGTAAAATTGTATACATTTGAGAATTTTAGACATACTATAAAATTTGCACGACTGAAATTTCTGCAATTACATTGTGGAACTGCTTGAAGGTAATATAGTTGCCTAATGCCTCTCTCTCGGTACTATACACAGAATGTTGTTGCAGTACATCTTAAATTTCTTGGATCTTCTCCATGATGCTCGTATATATGTTAATATTTTCGAGAAATTAAGGAAGAACATGTACAGTTCACATAACTATGAGAACAACATTTTCAGCTGAACAAAGTCTTTACTTTGCTTGTTTTGCCTTTATAGACTTATAGTCTTGTCTGTTGTTGCTTCTCATGCTGTTTAATTAACAGTTCTGCATAGAGAAGCTCATTCCAAGCATCCGGCACGCCAGGGAGGCACCAGTGGCTGCAGTCCTGGAATCTTAATGGCGATTGCTTCTCCTCTTCTGAAAATTTCTGTTTTCTATATATCGATGGATGAGCATCTTTCCGATAATCTGTCAGTCTTGTAATATTTAAGAAAGACACTTTCGTCTTCATATTTCTCAATACTTTCTCCAAAACTCTCATCTTGGGCGGGTATGCATCTAGATATGTCTCGTTCTTAATTGGCTCAGATTCGTGGTCACATTGTCCGCCGGAATTCCATTGCCCTCCCCTGTCAAAATGATGTGATCTATTTAAAACTGAAAGCATGAATCATGATTAAATTGTACAATGCTAGACAATCAAATAAAAGTATCATTCAACATGTATGCAGTTAATGTCGGGTTTTTTTTATGGTATGAAATTCTTACGTGAAATGAGAGGCTGAATATCCTCTAAAGAATACCAGAGTCTTTAAAGGATTTACATTGGCATCCACCCATCTTGCCCATGTTGTTACAGCTCTTCGAAAGGCCTCGATAACATTAAGTTCATGATAAATATGTGTCCCTTCTTGATAATAGTCTCTCCTACAACATTCAAAAGCTTGTTTAGTTCTCATAATTTTCAATTACATAAGCATGTGATATAGCAGAATGCGTAAGAGTATCAACTTAAAGTAACATCCCCAAGTATAACTTAATTTTACCCCTCAGAAGTCTTTGGATGAGTCCACCAATGTCCAGTATTAAAAATTAAAACATCTGCGCTTTTATATTTTTCAGCAGAAGTCCCAATTTTGTCAAGTCTTAGTGTTTCCCTGTTCGATCCATTTGTCTCTGGCACCTCCCATTCTTGAACTAGGAATGGAGACACAAAGAACTCCACAGTGCAATTATAATCCTGACATATATTATGACACAATTAATTTAGTAATCAGCTTATATACTAATTACATACATATAGGGACACCATCTGATATATATTATGATTGATCAAGAAGAGTGGATTTTAAGAAAACATACCTTAAAAATAAAAGAATAAAAAGCTCCTGATCGGAAATGGTGTTGGCCAGATGCTTCATAAACTTTGCTTTGATCCTTGACAGAGTTTCTAAGGATACATATTAGAGACTCCCACATGTTCCTATTCAGAGAATCTCCAACAAAAACCAATCTCTTTCCTCTCAGCAATTCTAACATATGACCACCATCCAACCTGTAAACAAAGTTCAAGAGAAATGATGTCCAAGTTATATCCATTACCTATTAAAATAACTAACGAATCTTCAAAACATTTATAGTGAAATTGATGGATCAATCACAAAATATCAGCCAGATCACTACAAGATAGCAGATGGTGACTCTGGCTGCAGAAAGAACCAAATATACAAAATGATGGATAGAACATGGATACTCTGTACTCACATATACGTATGCAAGTAAATCCTCAAAATGTACAGATAATCAGATATTGATAACAAACCTTGGTAATGTGCAATCCTGTGGCTTCCATTTCATCTGCTGAAAGCCTTTATCAGGTCTACCATTAAGAAGACAATTAAATTGTTCATCAATAAGTGAACAAGAACCAGGTTTGTACAATGGGTACGAATCATCTCTCACCCACTCCCCATGAAACAGATCACATTTCATTAATTTTTCCACCAACTTCTCACTTTCCTCATTTACAGACACACCAGAACTTGTATCATTCTCTTCACTCTTGGGAAAAGAAGAAGTTACATTTGTAACCAAACCAGTCTCTGCAACCCTCTTATCTCTGTTCCCACTAACATTTTCTTCCCCCACTGAAGAATTCGGCACAGAATCTACAGTATGATTCACCGAAGAATTTGGAGCCAAAACAACAGTCTGATTTGTCTTCAAGACTCCAACTTTATCACCCAAGTCTTGATTTTGAGTCTGATTATGTACCAACAGAGACTTAGGAGCTTCAATAATGGTCTTATTTGGACTAAAGTTTCCAGCTTTATCACCACCCAAGTCTTTATTTTGAGACTGGTTTGTGTTGTAGGATGTATTACCATTTGGTGGTGTAGAGTTTGGGGAAAAGAAAGAAAACACAGAAGACAACTTGGAGGATAAATCTAAAGAAGAAGAAGAGTTAGCTGTTGAGATAGTATTGATGGCATTGTAGATGTTTGAAAACCAAGGTGTAGAAGATTGAGGAGAAGGATTAAAGGCTAAGACAACAGTGAAGACAATGAAACCAAACATGAAGCCATAGATAAAGGTTATAATACGTTTCTTTCTTTGGTAAGATAAGAGGGATTTTATGTCTGTGATTATAGGTGGACGCTTTGCTGCATCTGCCATGGGAGATATATAGATACAACTATATATATGGTCTCTGCAGAATTTTTATTTCTAACTTCAATTAAGTTATATGCTCAGGGATATGCAACTACAATATATATAGAGAGAGAGAGAGTTCAGCTAGAGTTGTAATGGTTGGAACTTGGAAGGAGTCGGAAGAGAGTAGTAGTCATGTCTCATGTGTGTTTAGTTTTTACTGGGTTGAAAAACAGAAGAAGACGTTTGTCAAATCTCATATGCTAAGTGCATGCGATCATCTAACTTTCAACTGGAGTATTATTAATTAAAGACAGTCTTCTAGAGCCGGCCACTGCCAAGTGCCAACACAAATCATTATGCTTGCATTGCATGTGTTTCTCTCTTTCCATACTTCATTCTATTTTTAATTAACTTCCTCTCTGTATTTCTTTTAGTTCCATGCAATTAATCGAGGAATGTTACCGTATCCTAGATTTCTACATTACCTATGTCCTTCCATGTGTGCATATATATGTTACAGTGTTTAGTTGTTTACGTAACAAAATGATTTATTGATGTGAAGTTGTGAACAAGGGTATTAGTAATATTTTGACGATTTGTATATGACAAGTAAAATGCTAAAAATCGTATAAGAGACGTGGGAATTAAAAATTTGTGTGCAACTATTTTTACTTTTAGAAGCTATGGCCGGTAGGCCCCATACCATACAAACATTGACGAAAAGGAAAGCATTGTGCCCCTTGACAATTATCAAAATCATGGCTAAATGCTAATCATGTCGTTCATTGGGCTTCTTTTCTTTTGTCCCTGTTTTTCTCTTCTATTTTTTTTATTGTGGGCCAAATCCAATATTGACTACTTGCTAATTAAATTTTTAATCATGAAATGCCCAACAATCTTATATAATACTATTCAACTGCTTTAAAAGCTAGAAAATGTTTAAGACTCTAACAGCTGCCCAACCATTTCAATCTGCAACTAAGATGAAATTATTGAAACAAGAGACGCCACAGGAAGGCAACTTCTCCTGAAAGGGATGAAATTATTGAAACAAGAGACGTCACATGAAGAGAGCCCTTTAGTGTAATTTTACATTTTATTTGAATATCTGGAAGCCTGATAAATTAGAAATATAAAACTCATGGTTAAAACTGATCTTTTGGCCTAAACCAGAACCTCAAACGAGGGTAGCTACTATATTTGGAAAAGAAAACAGTTAGAGGAAGAACCATCTTATGATTTTATATTTAAGGTTCTGATCTATCAAACAATTGACCGTAATAATATCTTTAGCCTAATAACATATTGGGGATGTAATAAATAACAGAGTCACAAGCTATGACATTTATTATAAAAACAAGAAATCATTATCCCACCATGGAGAGAAGACAACAGAACTTCACTTGAAACTGTTAAGGAATGGAAAACAAACAAAACTGAAAAACACAATTTTAAGATGATTATAGAAACATTCCCAATAAGTTCGACAAAGATGATACGAATGAAGAAACAAGAAGAGATGATCAATCAAAAAGTTTTGAATGGACACGTATGACAATTGCATCATTATCCAGTTCTCTAGCATAATTCAACACTTTCGATCCATGCCTCTAAATGGATGAATCTTAGAAGTATGTCAAGTTACAATATAATAGAATTGAAATAGAATGAGAGATCATATTCCAAATCCAAAAACAGCCCTTATCTTGTTGAAGATCAGATCCCTCCATCCTCTCTCAGTGTTCTCCACCACAGTTGAATTACCATATCTACATTACAGGTAGATATGTGGAAAAAATTGTCAGTAAAGCTAGAATATACAACACAACACAAACCAAGACAAACAGCAATGTATAAATAAACCAACCTGTCTTCCTCTGGAACATCAGTTTGGGTTAGGTTGACAACTGTGACCCCAGGTTCTGGCTCATCCAAAGTCAGTCTCACCTGCAAAACACACATTCCAACATCATCAACTATTATTAGGGCTGTAAACTAACCGAACTGTTCGTTAAGTTCGTCCGTGTTCGTCTGAGTTCGAGTTCGATAAGCTCGTTCGATAAGCTTAACAAACACGAGTTCGAACAACATTTTTTGTCCGATAATCTTAATGAACCGAACCGAACTTTTAAGATGTTCGACTCGAGTTCGGTTCGAGTTCGGCTCGTTCGTTAAGTTCGTGTTCGGTTCGATAAAAATAGGATATTTATAATATTATATGTATATATAATATATTTATTATTCATAATTTATATTTTAAATATTTTTTATAATTATTTAAAATTAATATTATATTGCTGAGAAATATTTAATTAATAATTGTCTCCAATTTTTTTACATTAAATAATTTTTAAAATAATTTTTTTAATAAATATGTATATAATGTTCACAAACCGTTCGTGTTCAGTTCGGTTCGCTATGTTCGCGAACAGTTCGTGTTCGTTCGTGTTATTACCGAACTCAAGTTTGGACAAGAAATTCTGTCCGATAAAATTACCAAACATTGTTCGGTTCGTTAAGATTTTGTTCGAGTTCGTTAAAAGTTCGTCCGAGTTTGGTTCGTTTACAGCTCTAACTATTATAATCAACTACTACAATCAGTGGTATGTTAGCAATGTCCACCTTAACCTATTTACGTAGGTAACTTCTTCCTCAGACAATGAAAGGATGCATTCGTTACATTATTAGTCATGGCTAACTAGTCCATTGAAATAACATGGGAACAACAAAATAAAATTTGTAGTGATTAGTGTGAGACATTCAAAGACAAGTTACTCCAATAATTCAATTTACGGGACTTTCATTTGCAATAAAAAAGGAAAATAAATTTGTTAGATTCTTTAAAGATAGTTGTCTAATTCGAAAAGAAATATCAAATTTACGGGATCTTTACATGATTTAGTAGAACATAGGGTTACAACTCCTTTCGGAAATTACAAATTCTCTTATTTTTCGCTGAAATGTATTTATTATAACTGTACTTTTATCTTTAAATAAATGATTAAATTCACATAATTTGTCCTATGCTAGTTCGTATATGTATACTGATTGCAAATACTAAATTGCAATCTACAGGTGGTTCAATGAAGGAAAACTGTGTTATCCAACCTATGAAATCAGAGACAAAAGATTGTAAAATATTCAAGAAAATAAGTTAGAAACATAAATTAGGACCCATTTTAACATCGTCAGCATTATAAACAATGGTACGTTAGCAATGTCTAACTAAACTTACAAGGCATGTAACTAGTAGCCTCATCATTTGACAATGAGGGGAGTTCATCAGCTTACTAGTCATAGCTAATTAATCCAATTAATACAGTAAAATAACAAAAGAACTAAAGAATGTAGTAGACTTGTAGTGATCAAATTGTAAGACAACAATACAATTAATCAATATGGCTACTAGAAGAAAAGAAATCATATACTAAAATAACATTCAGTAGACATACCGTAGATTGAAGTCCATCAGGCCGGTTCCCAAACCTCCACTTCTGCACAATTAATTTCCCCTCTTGAAGCTCGACATTAGTTCCGGTAACAGCTCCATCAAAAATCATAAACTCCCCATCAACTTCCTTACTAATCTTCGCATTGCTCTGAGTAAAACCCTTGCACCGATTCTCATCCATCAATATCTCAAACATATCTTTCGCCCTACAACTAAACTTCTCGCTCAACTTAATACTCTTAAACCCTTCTTTCCTCTTCTCCTTGACCAATTCCTTCTTCGCAGGAGTCGTCGATGCCACTCCACCACCACCTCCTACCTTTTTCGCCTCCCCATTACCACTAATTCCCCCACTCACCTTCTTAACTTCCAATTCATCCTTCACGGGACCCCCTTTCGCCATTGCACTAACATAAACCCTAACCTTCTCATACACAAACTCCCTCCCTTGCTTAAAAAACGCGTCTTTAAATCTTTTCCCAATGGGCCCCTCATCTTTAACAATGACCCTAATCTCAGGATCCTCATCAGCATTCTCATCAGAAATATAAGGAACCTCAACCAACCCATCAACAATTAAAAGTGATTTATTATCAGAATCTTTGGCCTCACCTTGCCAAGAAAGAGTCAAGCGGTATGATTTTACCTTTACGGACATTAACATGAGCTTCACCTTGAAATTTATCGAGTTTTTTAGTTTTAATGTATAAATTACATTGACCATTAAGGATAGTTTGGTCGGCAAGCAGGTTGGTTAGGAGATTGCGGGACCATTCGAGACAATCAGTTTCAGACCAGTGCCAATTGTGAACGTTGGCGCCCTCAGGTCTGTCTTCAACAATCCATCTCTTGTCCCCTTCACCGTACTTGGCCATGTATACACTGTGTTACAAATAGATACAACAATTGTTTTGTTTGTTGAGACTTGTATTTCGGTGACTCTGTATAGAGAAAGACGGAGATGGAGAAAAAGAATACTACTACAAATTAGAAACATCTACAACTTAGAGCTTGCTTTGCTTTTTTCTACGCTACTAAATTGGAAAATGTTAATGAAATTGAAATCCGAGTCCAACTTTTTTTGTACGCGGAAAAAAATGCAAATGTTAATTATGAACAAATGAATAATCGTTTTTTCTGATCAGCTGCCGAAATAATTCATAAATTCCAAGATAAATTTAAACATAGTTTGGTTGATTTTTTATTGAATTTTATGCGAATTTAAATAGATTTTAGTTATCAAACTCATAATATAAATATTATGATGGAATAAATATATATTAATTAATTAATTAGCCTTTATATTAACCTAAAAAAATTAATATATTGTAATTGATTAATGTTCTTGAAATATTAAAATTAATTACTATATCTTATATGAAGTCATTTATTAATTAATTTTGATTAAATAGTAACCTTTGCATGTCTGTTGCATAGAAAAAAATAATAACAAACTTTATATATAAATAATATATAAATTAAAAAAAATATGTAATTTATAACTTATAAAAGCTATAATCTTTTATACATATTTACCAAGTTACTTTTACTATCTTTTTCCTCATTTATAGCCTTGCAACTCAGCAAAAAAAAATTATAAGAAATGTACCATGAAGCAACTAGCCTCTCTCCGATTTAAGGGGTATATATACAGAAAGAATGGAAAATTCTCATTATAAATGATATTTTGACTGCATTTGCATATCAAATGAGTTGCCACTGATCTCTCCTCACCCTTGCACAGCTATGATGCCAAACATCTGACTTCTCATAACAAATGCCACAACTTGAAGATGGTAACTGTTGGACAGATTAACACCAACCTTGAGGCCACCACCTTTTTTTGGGATCCATTTTGCGAAACCATCTCTTCTTCTTAGGGAAGCCGAGCTGCACACTTTTCTCTTTTTGCCTAAATATGAACCTCAACAAGATTCCTTTATGGCGACTAGGTGTGGGAGGACACTCTGATCCTTTCTCAATCAAGCTTTTGAAAAATTCATGATCCAGAACCGGAAAGATTTCATCACGTGTCCGAATAGAGTTGAGATTGATGTACCTCTGCTCTAGGGATTCCTTGGGCACATCTCTAGCTAACATTGGTGAAGCACCACCCCAGTTGTTAGTGCCTGAACTTGGGTGCTGGGGAGTCCTGAACTGCAACATTTCTCTTTGCCTCGTATTATGCATTCTTCCTGATTTAGATCCTCTTGGTTTTCTCCTCGGATCTTTATATCCTTTCGTCACGAGGGAATCGTTGTTCATTTTCCCTCATTGGATATATCTTCAACATTGTAATACACAACAACAATAATAACAGCAGTGCACATATATGCAAATAAACCTTGATAATGTTCTGACAAGCCGCATGGCGAAAAGAATTGAAACTTATTAATCATTAATCAGTCAAATAAAATACATTAATTATGATGCTAAAGAACAAAAAAAAAGTGCTGCATTTTTTATATGGCTTTTTTAACCAAATGCATTAAGAAATTATACTTTTTTTATCTGGCAATAGGCTTAGCTTAATTTTGTACAATATATGCTTAATTTTGTAACAATATAAAGGATAAGAAGACCATATCTAATGTTCACTAAGAATAGAACAATACATTTCAGGACCAAATAATTTCAATAAATTACTGGGAACTAAAGAATAAGCTAGGCTGGCTTTTTTCTAGCAACTAGAGGTTAAGAATTCCGATTGGATTTCATCATTCGAAATCAAGAACCAAATTACAGAACGATGATGTTAATGACAGAATGAGAAAATAAGTTAAAAACAATGCCAAACCACATATACAGGGGCAAGATGCAGGTGGAGTCTTGTTTAGACAGCTTTCCACTGAGCATTCTTCATCTTGCTTCAGTCAATCTTGCTCGTACTGACTCGGGACTTGATATTTTGTTNTTGAAATATCCAGAGTACTAAATAAGTTATCCAATATCTCATACCTGCAAACAATTCACAACTTTTCATCACATATCCGAAAGACATACANCGACTCGGGACTTGATATTTTGTTAATGCTGCAAGAGTAGACGTAACAATAAGTACTTTTAATATCTGAAATTGACTAATACCTTAATATAGTAGCAATCACGCCTAATACTTTTTAACTAGAACCAAATAATACAAGACTGCAGATCTGCAACCATCAATCATGAAAAGCTAACAAGAGCTACCATCAAAAGAAAATAAAAAAGTTACTGCCATAAAAGAATGTCCCCTGTAGTCGCGAACTTCTCATAAATCCATTCAGGAGCTAGTTCTTGTAACAATCTGAGCTGCTCTTCAACCTCTCCTGTAAATACAAAACATACTTAAATTCAAATAATTTGCCAAAGTGTTGCTGATTTCTTATTTTGTTTTATTGCCTATAGCCATGGCTTACTTTTGTCAACGATATCTAAATGGCTTGCAACAATTTTGTGCATAAGCTCATCCTTTTGTAATGGTTGAACGCATAATTGACTGAAAAAAGTAATGAACCATGTCGAAGAGCTTAGGTAAGCTAGCAATCATCTGTTGGCGCCGCTTTGCTTGCGAGATTGCAGGGTCCTAATCCTCCATGACTTTCTTCTCTTTTTCTCTAATCTGCAGCAAGGGAATGTGTCAAGTCTCCTATTACAAGTGAAGACAGAAAAATCACAGCCTCGAGCAGTAAACTTTAAATAATCTAAACTCCAACCATATTAGTAAATTTCTAGAACATAACAGAAAATATGAGATATGGACTAAGAAACATCATAGCATGTCATTTATGAAAATATGGGGATGTGAAACGTTTGTGAAACGTTTAACTTCTGATAAGCTAGGACCTAAATCAGACAAATATAATTTTATGGGATACCCAATTGAAACAAAGGGTTATTCATTCTATAATCCTTCCGAGAACAAAGTGTTTGTTGCTCGAACTACAGTTTTTCTTGAAAGAGAAATGCTTTCGAAGAAAAACAGTGGGAGGATAATAGATCTCGATGAAGTT
>QRFB01002337.1:12342-43102 GCA_008931105.1 Oenanthe javanica
TTCAAAATGAAGATGAACCATGTGTTTACAAGAAGGTAAGTGGGAGCAATGTGGCATTCCTATAATTATATGTTGATGATATATTAATAATAGGGAATGACATTCCTTCTTTACAGGCTTTTAAGACTTGGTTGAGTAAGAATTTCTCAATGAAAGACTTAGGCGAAGCGACCTATATTTTAGGTATCAGGCTTCATACAACACGTACGCTCATCCCGTATAAGAATCTTCTCAATCTCAATCGCTTCAGGGAATATAAACTTCAACTGTGCCAAATGACCATGAGAAAATCGCCTGCAACAAACCAACAGCATAAGCGACCACCAAAAACCCGTAACAAAACATTAATTTTGACTTACAATCATAATACCTATCGGTTAAGCACTCCATTTTGGGGCAAATGTTGGTGAATGTTGACACAGTACCCTTAATACGAAGTAACCGAATTGAAATATCCAGAGTACTAAATAAGTTATCCAATATCTCATACCTGCAAACAATTCACAACTTTTCATCACATATCCGAAAGACATACAAAAAAAACGTAAAACCTGATTCAACAGAGCTTCAGTTTACGCCTAATTACGAGTTTCAATCACCCAAAACTCGAATCACACATGACTCATTTCACCAACACACAGTGTAAAAAAACATCATGCAAGTATAAACAAGCATTTTTAACAAATATCTAACATTTCATATATATATAGAGATAGAGCAAAAATTGAGGGCTTATTGTTCGCGTAGCTTTATGGATCTTTTCGGTTTCGGAACAGGAGATTGAACAAGTTCCGAAGAGATGCGTTCATCTATAGATTTAACCGGGTCGGGTTTTCGGATCTCGGGTTTGGAGCTTTTTGGCACACTGTCGGACTTGTTTCAGCGACAGAGCAGCACCTCGATTTCGGAGTCGGCGGGTCGGATTAACCGATTTATCCGGCGTTTTGGAGCTCCAAAGACTCTCAATGGGTGCTTTAAGGGGTTCATTTAACGACGCCGTTTTGGAGCTGGAGTTTAAGATCTGTTTCGATTTAAACGACTCAAATGTCGTTCTCATTTCATCAGCTGAATCCATAAATATATAAATATAATGTGTATGTATATACCGAGAGAGAGAAGAAGAGAGACCGAGAGAGAGGGAGAGAGATAGGCGAATAGTAGACTTGTAGTAGCAATATACGTACATGTATATACACGGAGAGTGAGGGTTTGGCGGGAGAGAGGTGTTTGGGTATTAATATGATAATTATAATTATGACCGTTGAGATGATAATTAGGAGATTATTATTACCAATCATAATTCTTATAATACTCTCCCCGTCCTTTTTTTCCCCTTTCTTTTTTGAACAATAAAGATCTTTCATTCATTAACGATTTAACATCATTCAAGATGGACCCTCTTCCAAAATACAATCTTAAAAGAATGTTAATTAAATTGTTTGTATATTTGAATTAGTTTAATACTGAAAATTGTAATATATGAGAGTATGTTTCGGAAATTTTTTTATAAAATTATTTTAAAGATAGAGAATGACAAATAATTAGGCACAAATTTTTTTTTAAAGGAACAACCATAACTAGATCCAATACAAATTGGTTGATAACTGAGATCTACCAGAATGTACTAGTAATGTGTATATATAGTTATATACACATTTTTGTTGGAGATGACACAGCACCAGTCACCACTAGCAGTCTAGGATATTGCGCTACAACTAAACTTTGAATTATGTAAAAACTGAATCCTGATTACAGATGAGCCAGATACCAAAGCAGGGGAACTACAACTTTATAGTACCCAGACGGTGACATGAAAATCAAAATTTTGATCTGCCTCTTGCTTTCCCTTTCTATCTACTCTATAATTTCATTGATGGCATTTATACGAAGAAAAAAATAAATCTAGATTTCGAGAACTCTAAAATTATATCAAAATCCGTAGGTACCAATTAACTAATGTCATCCCTCAAACAAAAACAAGAAACAGGGGAAAAATCACAACAATCAATACAATATCGCTTCCCCAACTATTTCTTGGCATCTTTTTCTTCCTCTTCATCATCGTAATACACCTCCTCATCGCCATCTTTAGCATCATCATCATCATCATAATACTCTTCATTTTCCTCCTCATCATTACCATTCCCAATCGTTCCACCACCTTGCTGCCTCCTCAACCTCTCCTGAATCCGATCCCGAATCGCTGTCCCCATCTTAAGACACCCCTCTTCAAATATTTCCAGAAAGCCAGCCACCCACCTATCAGCATTCTCCACCCACTCAT
Organism: Oenanthe javanica; assembly: GCA_008931105.1. Lineage (NCBI taxonomy): Eukaryota > Viridiplantae > Streptophyta > Magnoliopsida > Apiales > Apiaceae > Oenanthe > Oenanthe javanica. Next base: position 14,627 of record QRFB01002337.1, read on the forward strand.
TTCTATGCATCTCTGCCGCCTTTGCCACTGTCTTGACCTTCTCCCCAACTCTCTCTTGTTGCTCCTTGACTTTCTCTTGTATCTTCTGTAAACTCATCAAGATCTTTCCTTGAATACCCACGATCCAAATTCCGTATCACATACTGATTATAATCCTTAACAATTCTCATAATTATATCCGACGTGGAAATCCCATCTGTCCTCTGCGTCTCCTTAAATTTCCCAATAGACTTGACAAAATCATACACATCATTGGCAGCTCCGCTAGCATCAGCATACGGGAGAGAATCATGGGCAACGTAATCAATGTTATGCTTATCCAGAAACTCCTCAGAAAGGACCCATGGAGCATCAGGAATGACTTCGTCAACCCATTTGCAATGACGGAGAGATTCATAACGTTATGATTCAATCATGACGGTCTTGCCTTTGAATTTGTGTGTGATCTCGTCGTTGCAACAACCAACGATCAAGTGAGTGTTTGGAAATGATTTCTTGGCTTGTTCCAGAGACCTGGCATGCCCAAAATGAAAGAGGTCATAGATCCCGTCTGCGTAAACACGGACAGGGCGGTCAGTTGGGGGTGGATTGGGAGGAGGATAGCCAGTCCCATTACCATTGCCATTATGTTGTGTTTCCATTGCCTCAACTTGCTCTCTCATCGTTTATCTCCTGTTGTTTTCCCGTTTTCACTCCTTCCCCGGCCTTAGGATTAAACACCCTGTTTATACATATTATTATTATCCCTACGTTACAATGTACGCCTCTTATATACGTAAAATTTGTTAATATTTAAGAAATGTTTTGTAAATTTTAAAATGTAACATGGATTCTTGTTGGCAGTGCTTTGACAACGTGTTTAATTGGTTCACACTGCTTTTGGATTCGGTGTGAGAACGAGAATCCGATCCGATCTATGGTAGTCTTCTTCGGAGGCCATGATTGTAATTTTACTTTTGACAAACACAATGCACAATACTTTGGGCTATTCTCATGGGGGCTAGACATATTCTTATGTAATCGTCTTTACTTTGATTTATTATTACTATTATTTATTTACACCTACTCCACGTTTCAAAATTCACGATTCTTAGGTTTTGCATAAAAAATATTACTCCCTTCATCCCTATTTAGAGGTTCACTTTGTTTTTAAGTCCCTATTTAAATGTCCACTTTGTTTTTAATGAAATCAAATTAACTTATCTTTGACTATAATTTAAAAATAATATATAAATGAAAAAAATAAAATTTTATATTATTGAAAAGTATATACAATCTACTTTAAAATTTATATTTTAGTTTTTTAAAATTATAAAAGAACAATCTTTAATTTTCAGTCAAACATTAGTCGATTTTACTGCAAAAAAAATCAAAATGAACATCTAAATAGGGACGGAGAGGGTATAAATTATAAATTTAAGAAGTATATCTCGATCGATCTAATGGAACTAAAAACCATATACAACCAAGAAAATACTAGTGAATTATTGCAACTACATCCTCTCAATTAATTAGAAATAAAAATTGTTTTCAATATAATTTATCAAGGAACTAAAGAGAAAGAGGTTATTATTATAGTATGACCTAAAATTAGGCGACCTACTTCTGATTTGCACACAGCGACAAGTCTGCACAAAATCTGGTTTAAATTGGTTAATATTACCCAAACTGGATATGTAAATCCGAGTAGAAATCTGTTCCTAAAATTCTGAAATTTCGATTTTCTAGAACCAGAGAAAAACCCAACTCAACTGGAACACCATATACACACATGTGCATATGTCTGTGATTTGCAGAACAAAAGTAAAGGAACAGTCACGTTCTGCAACAGCTGATAAATCTCAGGTGCAGGCGTGCAGCACATCGAACATGGGTCCTGAAGGACCAGTTATATACTTTTTTGATTTGAAATTTTAAGATACTTTGTTGCATAACACAACTGTTCCAGATGCGAAAAATTCTAGATATTAACACATTACGAAGAACAATAAAACCTTGATGATAACGGAATTCATACAAACCATGAAACCAATACATAAAATCAAAAATCAGCACAGCATCCATCAAATTCATTCATTTTGTTGCTTCTTTCGGCCAGGCGAGTAAATCTAGAAGAAATAATACCAAGTACCAAAAGAAAAATAGTAAATTTAGATCATTAACAAAATTAGTGAACAAAGAATAAAATGTCGCAACCAAATAGAGGTACATCAAATTTCACCATAAATATTGTGCATGCAGTGCAAACTGTAAACCAACAGTGATATCAGCTGTTTTCTGTTCCACAACAGTTCCCTATTTCCAGCAGTGAAATGGAAACTCAAAAAATATACAACAAATCACATACGGGAAGCAAACAAACTGGTTGCCTATGTAGGTTAGCTGGACACTTAAAAATATCAATCCATTTAATCATTCATTTTCACAACAAACATCAAGCACTAAAAGGCTTAACAGCTAAACATACTGAAAACTTCTCAAAAACTTACCTGATTCTATGGGAATGCAAAAATAACCGGTCTGGTCTCTGGTCCAACAGTACCTATGATTCCGGGCTTCAATCTGGTCGGGTTATGGAACTTTGTTCAGCCATATTTGCACCCATTTCATGATGGAATTTCTTTTATATGAAGACACTGCCGAAGATCATTTTCACAAAGAAATTTAAAGATAATTTGTATATTGACCATCAATAGCTAAAATACACAGGAAACAATATAAAATTCTTGTAGGAAAAAAAATCAAATCTCAATCATTATCGAAGTCACCAATTTCAAATAATCGCAAACATTATCGGTGCACATTCCAATATAGCTGACCGAAATCCTAGCTTTGTACCTATGTTATGACGCACGGCTGTAGAATTCTGTGAAGTCGAGCCGGAACATGAGGAACTTCAAATCAATGTGTTGCTGGACAGGCAACTGCGAAATGAATCCTTGAAAGAGTGATGAATATTCCTTAGAGATTGTATCTATTTCTCGTCCGCTATGTGTAAGAAATTCGCCAGCACGTTGTGTGATGGCCTTCCTGCCTTCACCAAGCCATGACCCAGGAACTGGAGCTTTATTACTTGACTGCCTGTTCGTCTTGTCCCGAGATGGCAAAGATGACTCCACTGTTCTGCAATTTTAAGAAAAGATATAACAGTAAGGGACAAATGTTCTCAAGAGTGTCATAGTTTAATTATAAAACCAAACTTGTTGTGATAAATCTATTACCTTGCTTGCAATTCATTAACACCTTCATAGAGACGATCTGCATGACTACGGAATCGCAATACAAGATCAAGCAACACAAAGAGAGTCTTGTAAAGAGATTGTGACCTTTCTCCTAGGAGAGACTTCTCAACAATTGAATGAAGATACTTCTCATGTGCAGCAAGCAGATCATCAAGATCTTTAGCTGCTTCCATTTCACTAGAGAAATTCGACCATGAAACCTCCAAAACTTCAAACATGATATAGTATTGCAAATTTGTTATAAAATGATTCATCTCATCCCAAAGCACTTGGCACCGCCTCGATGCCAATATTAGCTGCAACTTAACAGCTTCTGGTAATTTAGTGAAAGCAATAGAATTCGGTTTCATCGTCTTCCAAACACCAATGAGTGCATGCTCTACCCGTCTGAGTTTCCATAGGAAATTGAAGATTCTAAGATACTTCGTCATGACTGACTCTGTAAATAGAGTATTTAAAGGCACTCTTGCATCGTATTCCAAGGAGAAGACATCCCACCCTCTATCTCCTATGTTGTGTGGCATCATTTTGACCCTCAATCTATCCAGTATGTCAGGATCATCATATTGTGCACTAGAGGACCTAATTGCACTCTCCAACAACCCTGCAAGCTTGAATGAGCTGATGGTATTAGCAGGCTCTGAGAGCTCAGGCCCAACAATATCCATCAAATACTGAACAAAATCACCTTGCCCGAGCAATAAATAACGCTTAATTGCAAGACAATGTTCCTTGAACTTATACTGCCTGTAAACAACATCCATCAAATGCTTGTCTATCCTCCTGGCTGCTTCAGTAACCAAAGACTCAAGCGCATCCGTTTCGCCATAACCAAGGCCACCTCTCCTGGTGGTTGTCCCGGTGACAGCAGCAGCTTCTGTTGCAGCATCTGCCCAACTGCGATCCTCGCAACAAACTCGGAGGAAATTGATTGACTTGCCAGTTCTTAGAATTCTATGAGCAAGAGACTGAGAGATGAAAGAAGGAAGCATTGCAGCACGGAGTTGATAACCTTCCCTCCATAGTGATTCCGCTTTTACAGGCTGGCCCAAGACAAAGAACTCCATAAAAATATCTTCCAGTTCCCCTTCTAAAACCCAGCTCCTCACCATCTCAAAAAGAGGAGAACATACCCGACGAAGCAACCGTTTCATGAAATCATGAACAATAGGATCACCATGTTGAGCATGCATGTGAATCGCCCCGGCCATCGCACCACCCTTTAGAACCTTACAGTTGTCAACCAAAAGAGCCATTAATCTCATCTTTACCATTGGTTCAGCAAACCACACAGAAAGTCTCCTAAGCGAAAGATAGTTCCCTGAACTTACACTCTCCATAACAGAAGGAATAGGATTCATCGATTGAGCTTCAAGCACAGCCAACAGCTTATAATACTCAGTAAGCTCATCCTGCAATGCCGCACAAAACGCCTGCCCAACCGTTCCAACATCCTCAGCCGCTAAACTTTTCACAGTCTCCGAAACATACCCCTTAACCTTCCTAAACAACCAACCAAGCTCACAAACCTTACGAACCATAATCCTAGTCGCCCTCGGAACCCTAACCGATTCGGCCAAAACATACCCATCAACACTCTTATCAAACTTCACATACTTCCCATCAATCCCATGTGAAGCATACAACACATCCCTCACTAAAACCTCCTCCGAAACCTCATTCTCTTCCTTGAACAAATTCCCAAACTCCCTAAATGCCAATTCACGCAAATTACTCGGATCCTTCGAAACCAACAAAACCCCGCCATCCCAACCCTTCTCCACTCTCTCCCCGTTTCTCGAAACAACACAAGCTCCCAACTTTCCCCCATTCTTAAAATTCCCAATAACCCCTCTGGAACCCTCATTATTCTCAAACAAAACAGGCAACAAAAATCCATTAGAAACCCTAGAATCAGATCTATTTTTACACCCTTTTCGATCATCCGAAATAGTCTTAAGCAAATAAAGCACAGCCCACTTATTATTCACACTTCCAGGCCCAGTTTTCGACGCGAATTTAGCATACAGATCCGCAAAAGTTAGGGCTTGAGAAGATTTACCTTGAGTAGCGAGCTGACGCTTAATAGAATCGGCCATTGCAGCTTCATCAACAGCAATTGAAGGCGTCATTCGACTGGATAATATACGAAGTGCATATTTGAGTGATTGTTGAAGTGTATTATTAGGGTTCGAGTTGTGACAATTTGAAGGTGAGTTGAGTAAACGATTCACGAGTTCTTTGACGAGATCTAGAACCTTGTCATCTTCTTGTTCCATTTCGGGATTGATGATTTTGGGAGTAAGATGAGATATACTTCCTCCGTCCCGGCCAAATGCTTACATTTGGTCCGGGCACGGAGACCAAGGATAGTGGGTGTAATAGTGATTTTATTGTTAAAATAAATGAAGTAGTGGGTGTAATAGTGTAAAGTGTTGAAAAAGTGGAGTGAAGTAGTGGATGTAATAATATATTTATTGTTAAAAGTTACTATTTTTAGTAATGTAAAGAATTGGGTGGGACGTCCCAAAAAGGAAAGTGTAAAGAATTGGTTGGGACGGAGGGAGTATAAATTATGATTTTAGATACAGTGGAGAGGTTTTGTGAGCACCAACTGTTTCAGCTTTTGTTTTTCTCCTCTTTTGATTTTGTTATATGGCGCGGAAATTATTTTGCTTTTTTAGTCATATTTTATATAATATAAATATAAATATCTAAAATAAATTCATTCTATATACTTTTAATCCGATTCTTGATTTCAACCCTCGCCCAAACCAACCGTAACATTCTCTCCGTTCTTTTAAAAATTCCAAGCTGCGAACAGATTTCCCGTACTTGTGATTGAATGATGGGCCAATCTAATAATCATGAAGAAGATAGCCCAGACGCTTTATGTGGGCCGGAATGGAAATCATTGCAAACCGGGAGTGGACCGTATAAATTATGGTGAAGATGTTGCTGAAAAGCAAATACGAGAGCAGAGGCAAAAACTCCAAACCTAATCAAATTGGATCGTTGCTGAGAGACCGCCCTTTTCGAACTATTAATCTTACAAAAATTAAAATATAAAATAATTTATTAATCAAAAACTTCATTATAAAGATTACTATTATAAAAACGCAGCTAACAATGAAAAGTTCATAACCAATCTATTCTGAATCTAATATTCTCGAAATCTAATGCATTTCATCTTACTCTTATGTAAAACTTGAAAATTGTAAATAATGAGTTACAAAGCCTAGCAAGTAACCAATCGATCCAATTAGTTGGGTCAAGTAACAAGTAATATATATAACAAAACATAATTTTCGACACGATATATATACACATAATTTTTCGATACATTTTCATATTCTTACTATATACATACGATACAGATAACCACATAAAGAACAATAATTCATAATCTATGTCACGACCACTACAACCCGTTGATAACGGTCCTAAATTTTCAGAAAACTGTCACTATAACTCGGTGACTCGATCCTAGGTTCTTATTCTTATTTTCACAAACTATGGCATAAATAAGAGTTCCAAACTTAGTGTTGACACACAACACATATTTAGTAATACTACACGTCATTTCAAAATATAATCACTTCGTCCAAATTTTTTACAATCAAATATACACATATAACACATAATTTTGAAAACACTAGAAAAATCGATCTGAAACTTACCTCCACCTCGTAAACCAAGAAATTAACGAGCCCTGTAACAAATATTCAACTCTTAGAATTCAATCAAAAATATCACATCTCAAATTTCGAATGTCTTTATAATTCTGAATCTGCCCAGATCTATATTTGACCATCTAAACGATATTTTCTCGAAAAACTTAAACGAAAGTCGTAGAGAACGAAAATACATTTCCGAAAACTCTAGAATCAATGAATTTTGACTTACGATAAATTTTTTATGAATTTTACAAGAGAGCTGAATTGTGTATGGAAAATTCTACGAATTTTAATAACAAAGACGAAGAAAAAGAATAAAGATTTATGTCGAGAGTGATTTATAATTGTTTAGTCTTGGCGGCTCGAAAAGAATACAAAAGAATGATGAGATCTCAATCTATATATAAAATTTTAAAACCCTAAAACAAAACCTACTAAAATCAAATTCTACCCATATTCAAAAATCCATTATTCTAATCCAATTCTAATTCCTAATGTCTATCCAATTTTAATACTTTTTATTATTATTAATCTATTTTATTATTCTAAAAAAATACCGAATATTACCGTTGCCTCGTTAGGATGATATATTTTTCAGTGTTGGTCGATTATCGATTCATATCGATGCCATTAGATTTAATTTTGTAGTATAAAAAATCCGTAATTTGTATCATTATAAAAAATATAAATGAATTATTATAATACATATACAATCAGGTAAAGAAAAAAAAGGTACTCCCACCATCTCAATACATGTGTCTTGTTTGACTTTTTATTAATCAAATTGATCAAACTTAATTTTTTATATATATAATTTTTAAAAACTGAGAAATATATTTAATAATGAATTAGATATATTTTTTAATAATATATTTTTTAAAATTTTCTCAATTATATATTATGTATAATACTTGGTCAAAAATTGGACCATAAAATTGGTCACATGATGGGGATAAATTATGAAACTATAATAAAAAGAATTAGGCGCATAGTCGCTCAAGGCCTCAATAATTAGGGAGCCGCTTGATGCACAAACTAAACATGCATGCATTTTGTAGATGATGAACATCAGATAATCAAATCTATTAAGCTGGATTTTAAACAAAAATTGTGGTGTTCTTAGGTCACGTCTCAATAACGTAAAATGTGCATGACAATGTCACTAACCTAATGACAACATATATGTACTATATTATTAAAGCCACAAAATCAAATTTTGGTCCATTATTGGTTTGATTATTCTGTGTCCCACTCAACTTCTGTGTCTTCTACTCAATTTCAAACACATTTTTTTAATCAATAAATAACCATGTTTTAATTTCCTCATTAGTCAACCAACCTCTTTAATTTATTTAATATCATAATTTATTAATTAAAATTTATGAATATTAAAATAATAATATTATTTTATTTATATTAATTAAGTTTTATTATTGTGCTCTATTTATATTATATATACTTTTATATTATATTACTCTAAATGAACTTCTTTTTTAATTAGAATATAGAGTTATACTCACATCTAATAGCATGTTTTAATTTTCTCATCGCTCAAACACTTTAATTTATTTAAAATTACAATTTTATAATAAAAATTTTGAATATTAAAATTATATTAATATTTTATATATATTAAAACATACTCTTTCAAAACTCTTTTTATTAATAAAAATTTATTAATGTTTTGCATGGGATATTAATCTATGTTAATTAATATAAATATATAACAATATATTAATAAGAATTTAAACACATAATATAAATATGATTCAAAAATAATTTATCACATGTACAACATTATATAAAAAATATAAATAATCAAACTAAATATTTAATTTTTTTAAAATATATAATATATTATTTATTAGTTTGTATGTGTCAGTGGGTAGTATGTACACAATAAATCAACAACAAAAACATCCGCGTATGCATTAGTAATTCAGTACTCCGTACTGTATTATTCCACGCATATATATTCAATGATCAATCCTACTTTTTTTAGATAAATATTATTTTGACTTTTGACAGAAATAAAAATATAATTAAATTTAATATAAGATTTTAAACTACATAAAAATTTAAAATTCATATTTTTATTTATTTTTATCTGATGTAAAACTTAAATTTAATAATAAATATAAATTTATCTCTTTACATTTTAATATGAATTTTAAAAAATCAAAACCATTATTGCAAGGGAATTAATATTAGATAGCGGTCTCGTCATGGGAGATCTGATCTTTTAGAAAAGCATAATGTAGACAAGTCATAACGTACCCGATGGTGCATGAATGAAGACAAGAATTAAGCAACGCGTCAAGTTTCATAGAGTTAACAACTTAACACTACATGCTTTGAAATTTTCCTTTCCCGTGATTCGTGATTTGTTCTGGATCTTGCTATTTATTCTCGGTACATTTAAATTGCTAGTTGGATCCAGAGATGAGAATTGAGATCACATTGTAACGACTAATTAATCAGATAAAAATTTATTGAACAATTGAAATGAAATTATACGAAAGAGTAATGCTAGAGACCCCAAATATTGTCACAAATTACGTGTCACGATATATGACTTATTTTAAATCATGGTGCATATGTATGCACGCGGGGTATCATATTATTATAGAAAAGTTACCAATTATACACGTGATAACTCAGCATTTGAAATAATTTTTTGGACAATTTTTGAGATATCTAGCATTTTTCTTATACGAAAGAACACGTGGTATGGATATTTACAAATTTAGGGGGTCCATTTGTCATTGAACCAAAGTATATATTGAGTATCGACATTGTACAGTTATACAGACAAAGTGAGAAGAGTGGAAGAGACCACTCCATTTGGGGTTATATGAAAGCTTTGGATCCTAAATTCAAATCACAAAGCCAAAGCCCCACCCTCTGAGGAAAAGAACATTTGTTTAACCTGACAGTAGAGGTAGAGATGTTTGGTTCTAGAAAGAATCTAAATGTTCTGCCTATTTTATTCATCTCAAGCGTTGAAAAGTTAGCTATCTAATTCCAATCTCAGTCGCCTACCATGCATAAAAACATCTATTAAATTTATGAAGAAATTATTTCCGTTCTCTTACAAAATTAACGATTTTTTTTATTTCCTCGAATCATACAAATGAGTAGAAAATCGAGTTTATATCGAATCTCATCTAAATTTTCCCATCATTTTGAGTAGAAGTTTCGTTTCAAAATGCGACCTAAGCATGGAGAGTATCAGAAATCAGAGTACGAGATTTGAGCAATTACAATGGTTAGTCTTAGAGTAAATAAATGAAGGAGAGGGTGCTCCGTGCTCGTGCTCCCCCTTGCCCCTCTGCAACCTGCTGATCTGCACTAAATAGGACTACATAATTTATGACTCGTCATTGTCCACTTAAGGCTCTCACAATAATGACATACCTCACAGTGCAGCTGAAGTTTTTAAATTTGCTGGAGACAGTAAAAGTCTACAAGATAAAACACCAACCAGGACAAAAACACGTTGTACACGCACACTTGTACCACCACAAAAATTTACAGTTGTGCATCACATTTTTCTGTTTGTTGATACATGCATTTGAATCTTTAATCTTGGAAGATTACTGGTTGAAAAAGCGAACTCATCTAAAAATGCATGATTATTTATTTATTAAAAATAAACTAAAAACTAAAAACTAAATTTGTTTATAAGAAATAAATATTTATTTGTAAAAAAAAAGACTTAGACTCTTTGAATACTTATTTTCAAAAAATAAGTTTAGGCGGACGGACTTAAATTGGTTAGTCAGATTCAGGTGTTTATGGTAAACGTCAACGAATTGACCGCAAGTAAGAGCAACTCCAACCTTAGCTCCTCTCAGCTATAATACATGACATGACAACAAACAGTAATCAACTTGGTTAACAGGCCTTATTTTCCCCAACTCCAATCGTGTCACTTGTTAGCTAAAATTTTAGAAAATCAAGTTAAGGGTCGACAGATTTGGAAAATGAAACTCACCTGTTAACAAAAAAATTGTTAACCCAAATCATCTCATGTGCAATAACAATAATAAATTTTAAAAATTTTAAAAATAAAATTATAATATTAAAATTTTAAAAATAAAATTATAATATTAAAACTTTAATTTTTTTGATAAACATAAATAAAATTATAATATTTAAAATAATAATAAAATACTATTTTTGAAATATAGCTAACCATTATAGCTAACACCATTGGAGCACAACACCTTACAGGTTCAGCAAATTTTACATAACCATTACTTTATACTCCCTCTGGTCCTATTTATTGGTCGTTTGACTTTTTACACGTAACTTTAGGTGCTTTGACTACATAGTTAGATTTAATATTTTTTAAATTTTCTTTTTCTGAATTAAAATTTAAATATTATATTTTTATTCAGAAAAAGAAAATTTAAAAAATATCAATTTTAACTATATGGTCAAAACACCTAAAACTACATGTAAAAAGTCCAGCGACCTATATATAGGACCAGAGAGAGTATTATTTTAGCTAATCATTTTAGCTATCACTCTTTGGGATGCTCTAAATAACGAGAATTTAAATATTTCAAAGTTGCGTGCTGGTTGGGGAAAAACGTCACGTCACGCTTCCCCATGTCATTACATGCTACGACTGTTTTAAATTCTTGTCTTCCTTCCTTCCCCTCGGTTGGTATTTACTACTACTACTTTTACAACACTCATTTTAAAAACATCATACTTGCACAAACTGTCCAAGAAAAACAAATTTCTTGAACTTTTCTTTATTATTGTTGTTGCTGTTTTTTTATTTATTACGGAGTATTATTATTATTATATTTTATTTACGGGGGAATAAAAGATATAAAGTGAAATACAATTTGCAGACACGGAGAGAATGATGAAAAGGTTGTGAATGTAAGTCTTTCTTCTTTATACTTGATATATGCTTCAGAGCTTGTTTTTGTACTCAACCCTGTTTCGTTCAAATCATTGTGTTGGTTTTTCTTGATTTTTTTTGCCATGAAGTTTTGATTTTTATCTTTTTTATTGAGGTGTTCAATATGATCGGGTTGAGGTAAAAATGAGGATGAATATTCTATTGGGTGTAAGTCTATTTTTGTGGGTTGTTTTTCTTTTTTCGCTTTCTTGATTTATGAAGTTTTGATTGTCCTATGGAAATATGAAACTGTTTTGGATATTACTTACTATTTTGATGTTAAGTAGTTATCATTCTTATGATTCAATATATATAAAATGGGATCTTCTGGTTTCATTGTACTTGAGTAATAATATGGTTGGTGTGATTATTGATTTTAAGGATGAGGTGGTGCTAAGAAGTAAAAATGATTGGTCTTTTCGAAAGATGGGTTCCTTTTGCTTTGGTTGATTTCTAGTTGTAATGCTTGCTTGACATTTGGGTCGAATTTGATTGTTAGTTTATGTGAAATTTAAGTTCAGTTATTACCAGAAAATGATAGCTTTGTTCATGTCGAGAGGAATTTATTTTTTCTTCTCCTTTTTTAGTAATTAGTTTTGTGTTTTCAACTTCACTCGGACACTTCAACAATTACTTGAGATTACATATATGGATGAGTCTTGTTTATATACTGCCTCAGACAATTTGATTGTTGTCAGTAATCAAATTTATGTGTGTAGTCCCACAAGTTTTTGTGGAACTGTTTCATAATGAAGAATATATTAGGTTAAGGAAAATAGGAGGGCAACCAGATGACAATCATTGTCCTTGATTCTCACTTTCTGGATGCTTCAGTTGGTATATTATATATTCTTATTTAAGGCTCTATCTTTGTTATTTAATGTTTTATTCCCTTTTGTGGTAAGTAAGCTGTCTTTATATTAATAATTGATAATGTATAGATAATTAACTAGATGATTGACTTGGAAAGCTCATTTCAAATGCACAAGTACTAGTCATTCATAGATTTCAGGTCTAGTGTTTATGCTATGTGTTATATGAATAGCAAAACATTGTGTAGAAGAAAATTATGCTTATTTTCTATCTTCATAGATGTTTGGTCAGAGAATCTTTTGGGTTCTGGTGGACTACATCAACTAATCTCGCCCAATAAAGATAAAGATTTAATTTAGAGTCTGGTAATATGGTCTTAATGTTCTCAGTTGCAAACAGTAACATAATATTGCCATGTCTTTATCAACTTACTGGCGTCGAGGTTATGATGTATGTCCTTATATAAAGAACATAGGTCAGACATAAGATGTACAATTTGTGCACTACGGCTCCCTAAACAATTAATTTAAATGATCTGATTGTGTGTATGTTGTTTGACAGACCATAGAAAGAAGCTCGAAGAAGTCGTGGTTAAGTTATCAATTGTGTATGGTTCTGATCTTAATTACTAAGTATTTCTTGACGCCCGTATCTACAAATGGCTCCGGATGGTGGTGTTTGCAAAAAAGTCATTGAGTCTCACCCAAAACATGTGAAATATGATGTTGGAATGGGAAAGATGGAGAAGAATAACACTCCTATAAAGAGTGCCATTGGGATTGGTGAAAAGCACAGAATTCCTTCAACCAATGGAGTGCATGAGCTCCTTGAATGTCCCGTCTGCACGAATTTAATGTACCCTCCAATTTACCAGGTATGTTATTATTTCAGATTTTCACTCGCTCAGACACGTGAACAAATATGGGTTTGAACTTGTTTATATTTTATCATGAATGCAACATTCAGTTGTACATGCTAACATAGGATACATCTCTGTGTTTGGTTTGATTCTATACCTAAAATCAGCATTACCTTTGGCTGTCATTTCAGCGACGAAGCTCGTTATAAGTAGGTATTATTGATTCTATTTTTTTCACGTCTATTGAATGGAGGGGAAAAGAGACTTGACTACTGTTTTCCCCTTTACTTATCAGAAGGCTTTTTACCCAATAATTTGTAGAACTTTTCTTAATCTGAAAAAATTAAGGGGCAGCTATATCTTACAGTACCGGTCTTGGTTTGTACTCTTCCCACCATACTATCTGTTCTACTGGAGTTTGGTGTAACTGTGAAGAGCATAAGTTATTACTGATTGAAAGGCATGATACAATAAATTTACTTATTTGGACAACTTGCTTTTATGGTCTCATTACAATATATCTCATAAAGAGATCAGATATATCTCCTCTCTTTGCAGAGAGGTGGGAGAAATCTTAGAAAATGTTTTTTTCTCCGTTGACGTGTATTTTAGCAAGTAAATCTGAGATGAATTTGATGAAACATGATAACTGCACAGAAAGTTCAATTATTCTAGGCTAACAAAGGTCTTGTCGCGATCTGGTGAATTTGATGAAACATGATAACTGCACAGAGTGTGTTTAAGTTATTTTATTGAGAAGCCTGATCCAGTATCTGCCTGCCACATAAGTGTTCCCAATATTTGTATAAAGTTCAAGTCATATTAATATTAACAGTGCAATGAATAATGTGTATTACTCTGACTTCTTATTTCACCTAGTACCTGTGTTGGACAGTGTTGGACACTCTAGACATATTATGGACACGTGACACTTTATTTTTTGTTGCTAAAAACATGCAAAGGATAACAAATTGAGTCCGACACTTGGTGGACTCATATCATGTTGGACAATGCAGCTGAGTCAGGGTAACATAGACAGTAATACTTTCTTTATGTCAAAGATGCAGTCTTAACTCTTAACACACGATGTGTATCTGTCGTGCGGTGATTGGAGTCGAGCAACTAATGGCTGTGTTTGATATTAATTTATAAGCTGTGAAAGTGTTTTGGGTCTATGACTCTATGTTATGTATTCTTGCAATACCTATCAACATTAGCCTGTATCAATTTATATCTTCACACAAATGGACTCTCTCTCTCTCTCATATGCTTCTTGTTACTTGCAAATTTTTTTGATCACGTTCATGTGATTCACCACATCATCACCACTATCTGTTTATAATGAATAACATCATCCACTAAGAGTTGTGCATATTAGGCTAACATATAATCTACAGCTATTTGAAGTTCTACTTACTCTCCTTCTGAAAAAATTCTTCCAGTGCCCAAATGGTCATACTTTATGCTCGGACTGCAAAATTAGAGTGCATAATTGCTGTCCAACTTGCCGCCTTGAACTTGGAAATATTAGGTGTCTGGCTTTGGAGAAAGTAGCCGAGTCATTGGAGCTTCCCTGCAGATACCAGAGTTTTGGCTGCCATGATATTTTTCTATACTATAGCAAGCTGAAACACGAGCAACACTGCCGGTTCCGTCCCTATAATTGTCCATATGCTGGGTCTGAATGTTCCATAACAGGCGATATTCCATCCCTTGTTGCACATCTCAAGGATGATCACAATGTTGACATGCATGATGGATGTACATTCAACCATCGTTATGTCAAAGCAAACCCGCATGAAGTTGAAAATGCCACATGGATGCTTACTGTAAGTTTCTATTTCTGATCGGCCCCAAAGACGATTTAATCTTTGCTTTCTAGTGTAATTGAGAGAAGTTNTTGTTGCTAAAAACATGCAAAGGATAACAAATTGAGTCCGACACTTGGTGGACTCATATCATGTTGGACAATGCAGCTGAGTCAGGGTAACATAGACAGTAATACTTTCTTTATGTCAAAGATGCAGTCTTAACTCTTAACACACGATGTGTATCTGTCGTGCGGTGATTGGAGTCGAGCAACTAATGGCTGTGTTTGATATTAATTTATAAGCTGTGAAAGTGTTTTGGGTCTATGACTCTATGTTATGTATTCTTGCAATACCTATCAACATTAGCCTGTATCAATTTATATCTTCACACAAATGGACTCTCTCTCTCTCTCATATGCTTCTTGTTACTTGCAAATTTTTTTGATCACGTTCATGTGATTCACCACATCATCACCACTATCTGTTTATAATGAATAACATCATCCACTAAGAGTTGTGCATATTAGGCTAACATATAATCTACAGCTATTTGAAGTTCTACTTACTCTCCTTCTGAAAAAATTCTTCCAGTGCCCAAATGGTCATACTTTATGCTCGGACTGCAAAATTAGAGTGCATAATTGCTGTCCAACTTGCCGCCTTGAACTTGGAAATATTAGGTGTCTGGCTTTGGAGAAAGTAGCCGAGTCATTGGAGCTTCCCTGCAGATACCAGAGTTTTGGCTGCCATGATATTTTTCTATACTATAGCAAGCTGAAACACGAGCAACACTGCCGGTTCCGTCCCTATAATTGTCCATATGCTGGGTCTGAATGTTCCATAACAGGCGATATTCCATCCCTTGTTGCACATCTCAAGGATGATCACAATGTTGACATGCATGATGGATGTACATTCAACCATCGTTATGTCAAAGCAAACCCGCATGAAGTTGAAAATGCCACATGGATGCTTACTGTAAGTTTCTATTTTTGATCGGCCCCAAAGACGATTTAATCTTTGCTTTCTAGTGTAATTGAGAGAAGTTACATAAAATTATCCAAACTTGACCTGCATGATATAATGATATTTAGGTTTTCAACTGCTACGGAAGACAGTTTTGCTTGCATTTTGAAGCTTTTCAGCTGGGTTCAGCACCAGTGTACACATCATTCTTACGATTTATGGGTGAGGACAGTGAGGAGAAAAAGTTCAGCTACTCTTTGGAAGTCGGTGGATATGGGCGTAAGTTAACATGGCAAGGTGTACCAAGGAGTATCCGTGATAGTCACAGGAAAGTTCGGGACAGCCTAGATGGGCTCATTATTCCTAGAAATCTGGCTCTATTCTTTTCAGGCGGGGACAGGGAAGAGCTTAAATTGAGGGTCACTGGTCGCATATGGAAAGAACAGTAGAATGTCTTGGGGTTGGGATGGTGGTTGTATAGTTTGTGGAATCTCTTTGGGGCTCTAAAGTCTCGATGTAGCAACTCTACATCGAATGTGTTGCTGCTATGTAGGGAATGGAATATTTCTATTAAGATTATTTAGTTTGTCTGGGGTAAACCATCCCTATTGGTAAAATACTATTGTTCTATGTTCAGATAATGATGTCCTATTGATGCTTACGTTCAATATTACTCCAGTAGAAAAGTATTGCAAGTCTTCTGTATCTCTGTTACTCGGCGTTGTCCAGCACTCGAATAGCCTTTGGAATTTGGACAGCACTTTAAATATCCTTTGAAATTTGGATTAATTCGACTTCAAAAGTAAGCCCCATAAAAGGAGAGATCTAGAAATTTACTTGTAGCTCAAACGTAAACATTTTTATAAATTTGAAGCCTGTGATTTCCAAACTTTTTCGGACTGGCTAGGAGGGCAACTCTAAGAAGAAACAAACAGGGTTTGTAAATTTCAAACATTGTGAAACTTGTGACGTTGCCCAAACATGTAATTTCCTGATCTTTGCATCATTTTATTACAATGTGTTATTTTCCATTAAAGTTTAAAGAAATTATTTCAGATGGCAAGTATTTTTTGAAATTAGCAAAGTCTTGTCGTATCTTTATGATTATATAATGCCCCCACAAACTCTACTTCCATTAAAGATGTGCTGTAGATGACTAGCATATATCACAAGTGTTAGGTGTGCTCAAAATCTGTATCGCACCATAAATAATTCTTATAACTACTTTGGCATCTGGACGAGGCATACTCATAAAGTCACAAGTTTCTATCAGAAAAAGGTGGCATAATACAGTAAACCATCTGATTTTCTATCAGGACAAGGTAGCATAATACAAAGTAAACCATCTCAAGGATCAATACCCAGGATGTAGCACAATCTAACAATTTTATATGAACTATCTTTATCAGTTGGTTCTCTCCGTTCTTCTATCTTTTCCATATCGGACCTGCATGCAATGCAAGCTATTAATTATTATAATACCAAACAAGCGTCAAATGCAATATAATATTATGACCGGCAAGTTTCCAGTGATTTTAATTGTCATTACATGCAGATCAAGAGATATAATAACATAATAACTCAAAATTTGAGGTTAATGGTGTTGTTTAACTTCCATATTTACCCATTATGCTAGTACTGCATATAATAGACAACAAAATCAGGACAACCCATTTAAATTCACCGGTTCTTATTTATATATATATAAACCCTACTGGTCACAATTAGCAATCTTCTCCACTCCTTAGTCACTATACTTGGAGTCATCCTAGCTGTGAACGACTCATACATGTAACATTTTTGTAATACCTTTGTTCAATCTTTCAAATTGCACCATGTAAACACTGCTTCTAAATATATTTAGATATTACAATTTTTAGTGAAATATATTATGTAGACTCTTTAACTTAATAATGATTTCTAATGTAAGGTGTGATTTGGTTTGTTATTATTGTATATCTGCTTGAATGCTCGAGAGAAGGGTATACAAACCAAAAAAAGGCATGCGAACCAAAAAAAATAAAAATGAAAGCAGAACATTCACACTCTGAAAAGGCTTAGGAACTTACATTGCATCATCCACGTCTTGTTCGGGGCTTGCAGCGGAATTCAGCTAACAGCGCTATGTGATCAGAGGACCACTCAGGAGAAGGAAGTGCCGTATCCTTTCTCAAGCTATCCTCATCCAAAAGCTCTAACAAAGACTCCACGGTTAAAGAGTCCGCTGAAGGCCAAAAAATATATCATCAATTCAGTTCACATATCCATAAAAAATAATATATCTTATATAATCCTAAAGAAAATCCATCCTTCCACAAAATTAATGCACATTAGGAATTCTTATGATCTGTATAAGAGGCTTGAAAAGAGCTGCAGCAACTTTCAATTCATATAGTGTGAAACAGATGCCCTTGGTAAGTAAAAAACAAAGAAAATATGAGAGCCAATATACCTGAGTAAAATATGTAATCGAGGGTACCAATAAAGTCTCTAGTGCAGTTTGTAAACAAGGGCTCATTTGTGTTAGGATCCATCCTCCTCTTTTGCTGCTCAAAGCCGAGACCAGCTCCGATTCTCGCAAAAGACGAGTATGCACTGACCTGTAAGAAAATGCAAAAGATAACCATCATAAATCATGACATATATGGAGTGTGGGTATGTAACACATCTTCAGCAAATATTGCAATATATACTAAGTCAGACAACAATCACTTCAAGCATGAAGCAGGGGAAACAACGGATACCAATGGCAGCTGATGCAAGAGCTTGTTGGCAGGGCGCAAAATTCCCAGAGGGTCCACACCCAGCTCTGGATGCATAGGATCCACTTTCCCCAATGCCAGAAGTGCATGAGGAGCACTATAATAAAGTCAAATATTAAAAAGTTAAATTATAATGCATATTATTGTCTAGCCTCTGAACTAGTACAGATAATTACAATTTAAGTGATTATTTTCAAAGCACATAACATACCTTCCGGGCACTGAATTAAAATCTCCACATACTAGCATGGGGATGTCGGCACTGGCAGCTATCTTTTCCAACCCTTTCAAGAGAGTGTGGACCTGATAACACACAGGAGCAAGAAAGAAACAATTATGAAAAACTCAACAAGCTAATAAAGAGAGGTACAGGCATCAACCAAAACCTGCCAAATCTTGACATCCTTCAAATCCTGGTGGATATTCACATGCGTATTGGCCTACAAAAGTACAAATTACACACATATGTAAACATATAAACATTAGCACGCAACAAGCATAACANATTACGCACATATGTAAACATATAAACATTAGCACGCAACAAGCATAACATAGTAAAAAAGTAATACCAAATTAAAACAATATAAACATGCATATCCTAGATTATCTGGAACTCTTGTATAAGACAATATGAATATGCAATAAGAGCTTCACATTCACATTTGAGAAAGGATCAACTACATTTAGGGTTGTGAGATCTCCATATTTATACCATGTATCGGGGTCACTAGGAAGATAGCAGACATAGATTTATGAATTCACAGGGGTGGCACCGAGGAGGCTCTGTTACTTGGACTCATCATTTTGCCTGAAGTACCCGCGGCAAGACACACTCGACACTCGGACACTTATTTTAGGCCAAAAATATGTAGAACTTTCGATATATTCCTGTGTCTATTGGACACCAATAGCCGAGTCCGGGTAACAAAAGCTTAATTAGAACCTCAATATGTTTTATAATTAAAATCATTTGGATAAGCCAACGTCTAGAATCAATGACATTCATAGAATTGATCTTATTGACCCAACTATCATTTTATTAATAAAGTAAGTATTTTATTTAAAAAAACAGCATCCAGACGACAATAAAATACTTTACAAATTCATATATTTTTTTGGAAAGACTTAAAATATGCTTTAAGAGTCTTCAAGTGATGGAGTTTTCTAAAATACATTCAAACATGTCATAAAGCGGGAAATTGATGTGACATATATAGGTACTGCATTAAACTTTCAATGCTTCAGGTGCTTCAGGAGTTGGATCCAAAGATTAATCCTGCTCAAACAAAAACTGGCTTCCTAAAGCTGGATGCAAGAGACATCTAATGGAATGTAGAATACAAATAGAAGAAATCAAATATTTGGAACTTTGGAATATTTAATAAATGCGACTGGAATCAACTCCACTAAACATTTCATTTGATTACATCCAGTACACCTAAATGAATAACACATGTACAACTTTTTACTCGTTAATCAAAATTAACATCAATGTTGGACAATTGTCACTCAACTGAAGTATACTGGATGGGAGTAGGTGAATATTGAGGATCTGAATCCTAAAAAAGGAACCTACAATCTATCGGACCCAATTTAGAGAAAAGGTAGACAGTCTACTTACCACACAGACAAGCTGACGCTTTCCGGGATTATCAACCCCCTGATTACTAAACTTCGCTTCAAGAACCACAATCAGTGCAACATTATCCTACAAAATACGTCTGGCTTTAATTAACATGGATAAAGCAAACGAATGAACAAAGCGAACAGATTCTTTTAACCAGCATACCTTGACCAAACGGTTTAAAGCAGATCTCCTCTGAGCATTAGGAACTAAAGCATCGATCAAAGATTGTGCAGCTTTATTAAACTCAACCTAGAGCATGAACAATATAAGTTATATATTCCATAGATATCCAAGGAGAGGCAAAGTTTTCCATACCTCATATTTTTTGACATGTGAAAATCTATCTCTGCGGAAAAAAGTGGCACAGCCATCAACGGTATTCCCATTGCCACTAAAAACCTGCATTTAAAACATAAAATGTGGATGAATGACTTTACCGGTGATAGTAGGGCAAATTACTAAGAGACATCAATAAAAAAAAACCTCAGCTGTTTTTCTTTTGAACAGCGCTTGGTATCCATGTTTGTCCAGCTCAGGGGCAAAAAATTCCTCAAAATGGTCACTTTGAACCTGAAAAGTAAGGAGATAAGAAAACATATTAGTCAGAATTCACTAGGAAAATTTAACATCATACATAGTTATAAATCGACACCACTGGGCTAAACATTGTACACCCTCGGCCCCCTTTTACATGTCTCTTTCAGTCCTTTGAAAATAAAATTAGTCCCTTAATACATGTTCATCTCTTCTTTAAATACAAATTTAAGAGTAATCTTCCAAAACTATCCCAATATTTATTGTTTTCAAGGTTTGGCTATTTTGAAACTTAATTGTATTCTCATTTTTCAATATAATAATTAAGGGTACACATAGAAATCATTTATCTAACTTTATATGCGTAATTTTTTTAAAAGATACATGTAAAAGGGGATGGAGGGAGTATTAAGTAGCGAACTCTATGTGAAAAGAGTTTTTTAAATGAGGCGTGTTTGAGAATTGTGGTATCAATAAGATTTTTGAATCTAGAAAGTGGCAAGTTTGATATTTAACCCAAATATGGAGTACTTCTCGTCCAACATTCCAACCAACATAATAACTTAGAATAAATCTGCTAGAACTTGTAGATTGATAATTTACTTTCACAATAAATTAAAACAATAATCTGGTACCAATTATTTACCTCTTGAAGACAAACAATGTCTGCACGGTAACCAACTATTTCTCTTAACAAATTCTGCCTACGGTATGGCCAAGAAAGAGCCCAAGAAGGGCAATAACTGTATAACTCATTTGTAGCATATGCATCAGCTAAGATGTTGTATGATAGCACCGTAAAAGTTCCTGAAGATGATAAACGACCATCTAAATCAAGATGACCTGTCACATCAACTCCACTGACTGAAATCAAGCGACGCGGAGTAGGAGATGGAGCTGGAATGACACGAGATGTTAATAGAGTGTTGACATGCCCTGCTGGTAATTTTGTTTCCGCATCTACTACAACACATTCAAACTTAAGTACATGGCCGATATCATCAGCTGCTGGTGTATAGGTTTTAGCATATCCAACTTCAAACCATGTTTCCCCACCATTTCTTTGTGCGACTGCAGCAGGATATAGAGGGGTCGCACCATTCGACAGGCTAGAATTAGATTGTGAACCAGTTAACCCACCAGATCCGGTGCTATTAAAGCGTCCAAATAGTTCTTCCTCTTCATTTCCATTTTCATTTACAGCACTAGCAGCACGCTCATGTAGAACACGATGATGTTGCCATGCATCGGAAAAACATTTAGAAGAACAATGGTAACTTTTGCCAACAGGAATCTTCGCCTTGACACATCCCATGCACTGCAAAGTTGCTTGCTCAGACGGATGTACACTGCATATAGCAACTTTCTTATCGCTTTGTATTCGGTACCTAAAACAGAGACATTCAAAGCATTGAATATGAATTGAATTGAATTGAATTCATCAGTTATTTCTTGTAGCAAAATGATCAAGAGATGAGAGGGTACAAGAAGGTAGAAATTGTACACGAACCATATGGTTCACAAATTGACTGCCTACCTTCAAAATCACATCGCTCTGGTATATATAGCATTAAAAATTCTGTGTATCTTCCTAAAATAATAGATTACCTAGGTATTACAGCACAATATATATAACTGAAAAGTCTTGTCATGGTTAGAGGGGCGAACTTCTACAAGAGATTGAGTGATTGGAGTCTGACCGTGTTATAACAGAAAAAGGTTGCAACCAAACGATCATGCATCCACTATCTAGCAAATGATATAACATGTAGCGAAAAGGGATCACAGCATCAAATAACCAAAAAGTCTCATTATATATAACAACAGTGATATTAATATTATTATATCCAGATGATGTTAGCATGTGCTTCAACAAAATCTTCAGGGGAAGAGAGTAACTAATGCCCTATATATTTCCTTCATATTTCTTTTAGCTTACTGATAAATAATAAAGAAATCCAAACATAAGACATATGTGTCAAAGACACGATCATCATAAAATAGCAAGTAGCAATGAACAGAAAACAGGTATTAAGTAATACACAAGTATGATGTATCTCAGTATATATCATTGCAAGAGTAAATATTGGCACACATGGTAACCGGTAAACAGCGCCATTGGAAAGACATCGAAATATATAAGTACAAGACTCTAGGGATCATAATCCAACAATTTGTGAATCAATTATCAATCAATTAATCTACACATAAACTGATTAATAAATTATACTTTATGTGATTTGCTACATCATAATCAATAAATATATTGAATTAATCTAACACGTATTTAAAATACATCAGTCAAAAATGGAAAAGTGCGAAAACCGAAAGCATAACAGAATCACAGCAGCGTATAACAGGGGGGAGAACAACTAACCACTTATATCTCAAGAAATGTCCATCAACAGGTCCAAATTCATTAACATCATCGGTACTAACCGACTTATCGGGACGACGAAGCAACACATAGGGAGTAAGCTCACAACCAACAATAGGAATATCGGACGGAAGATGAACTCTCAACACAGTCAGCATATTTCAAACTCCACTTGACAATTACCAAATCTATCAAACCCTAACACAACTAGAAATGCAATCAAATCCCCTCCAATTCGTTGACGGACACCTGGCAGATCCGCCATCACCTGAAATTAACACACGCCAGCCTTGTTTTATACCACCGCAACACTTTATAGATTCAACAAATGTGTGTATCGATTGAGCTCTGACGTCACTAGAGAGAGGATAGTGTAGAGAGACAGAGAGAGAGAGAGATTAATCGAGAGAGATCGGGGGATTAAAATAAAGTAGAGAGTGTGTAGAAAGAGGGATCAGTTGTTGATTGGGCTTTAGGGTTTTACACACGACTGCCTGCTACAACAGATGTGAGACTCCAATTTACAGCGCTTGGGTGTTGTCTTGTGTGTATTGTATCTATATATCCCAGATTTTAAATCGCATTTGCGTTGCCGACTACACTTTTAATTTTACTCGGTATTTCATTTCATGTGTGTAATTAGCTCAATCTATGAAAATTATTTTCATTTCGTGATATTATTGCACATCATGATTATTTGTATTAATTTCAATCATAATTCTTTCTATTTAATTTTGTTATAGCAGAAATGTTACTAAAAAATATATAAGAATTACAAGAAAATTATATGTGAAGTTTTGTTATTGAAGTTTACCCATTTTNCCGCCTTTTTTCGGACCGTTAATCTTGCAAAATCCAAAATATAATACAATTTATTAATACAAAACTCTATTACAAAAGTAACTATTACAAATGTGCAGTTAACAATGACAAGTAACAACCAATCTATTCCAAATTTAAAATCATCGAAATCCAATGCCCTCCATTTTTCTCTTGCACCGAACCTGAAAATTGTAAGTAATGAGTTACACAGCCCAGCAAATAATCATTCGATCCAACTAGTTGAGCCAAATAACAAGTAATACATATAACAAAACATAATTTTTTATACGATAACTATATACAAACTTTTCGATACACTTTCTTATTCGATACGATACGACACAATGATTGCACATAAAACAATAACTTGTTATACATAATTTATACCACCACAACCGGTGATAACGGTCCTAATTTTTCAGAAAACTGTCACTACAACTCGGTGACCTAGCTCCTAAATTTTCGCAAACCACGACATAAATAAGAGTTCTAAAATTATTGTTAACACACAACACATATAGGATAATACAAGTCACTTCAAAATATAATCACTTAACCCAAATTTATATAATCAAATATACACATATATACGCATATTGCACATAGTTTTGAAAACATTAGAAAGATTGATTGAAAACTTATTTCAACCTCGCAAACCAAGAATTCATCACATATCCTAAAACATATATTCAATCCTTAGTACCCAATCAACAACACTGCATCTCAAATTTCGAACGTCTCTATAATTCTGAATCTGCCCAGAACTGTATTTCACCTTTTTGATTCTCTAAACGATATATTCTTGAAAAACTTAAACCACGAAAGTTGTAAACAATGAAAAGATCTTTTCAAAAAATTCAAAATCAATGAATTCCGACTTACGATAAATTTATTACGAATTTTACAATATAACTAATTTGTGTATGAAAAATCCTACGAATTTTAATAACAAAGATGAAAAAAAAGAATAAAGATTTTTATTGAGAGAGATTTACAACTGTTTAGTTTTGGTGATTCGAGAAGAATACGAAAAAATGAGCAGATCTTAATCTTTATATAGAGTTTTGAAACCAAAATTTCTAAACATACTCCAATTTGGTTATTCAAATCTGACTTATATTTGCTTATATTTTAGAGTCAACAACTCATAACAAACAATGTTATGTATGTATTCGCAGAGAGACGGTACTTGGATGAAAAAATCAATTCAGAGTAAAGTGATATAATAATTGTATATGACATGAAGAGACAATATAATAAACTAGGCTTGTATAAAATATGTAATCCTTGAATCATAAACTTTTAGTAGGTGCTTGTTGAGTATTTTTTAATAAATTTAAATTATATTTTAGCATGTCGTTGAAATCCAAATCTAATTGTGAATATTGTTCAATTTTTCCAATTTGTAATGCATCTATGACTCATTAACATCAAAAAGAAATTATATCAACACTATTACTTTACATGTTTGTAGGTTTTATCCTGAAATTTAATGTTACAAAAATGAAACTCTTTTTTCCCCCCTAAAAATTAGACATCATATATATACCTTTCCTTTTCTTTGGGGTGAAATCAAGTCTAAATTTATTTGTACACGCGGGATCAAACCAAATTGAATGTCAAAATTTTGTGAATTGTATTAGAATAAATGGACAAAAGATAAATCGGTATCAAGTTCTAAATGATTCCAAGTGGGATCCCTAGTTGGTACGAAGAACAAAAGGACGAAATGCAATTGATTCATTCATTTTGCACTTTACAAAAGTCCATCACGGGTTGATATTAGCACGATTGCGATCAATTTGTGATAGCTTGTTAAGTGCTAAATTGCAAAAAGTTACAGAGCATAAAATCGTGACTTTACAGGTGTATGCTACGCAAGTACAGAGCCCTTCCTCTTGCCTGCTGCAAGCATTCTTGGGGAGACTAACTAGCTTAAGCATCATTGGCTAACTCAAATATTAAAAGTACCATTAAGATCTTTTTAAAAGTAGTATAATAGAGTTTTTTTATCCTTGCTATTTGTCACAAACAACCGCAGGCAATGACTGAAGTTAAGTATTCCGGTTATTCACTATATTATCTTGCGGGTATATTTACTATTGCATATTTGTATTCTTTGAGGAAGTCCATTGCTAATGTTAGAACGGATGTAGGTATTGCTATAATATGAAATCAAAAAGTACACTTTTATGTTAAAATAGATTTCATGCTCCAATGCATAATTTCAAAATAGAACCAATAGATATAAAATTAAATAACTTTTTAACCAATAATGTAAAGTATAACATATTTTTTTTTTACCGTAATGTAAAGTATAACATTTAATTTACTAAAATATGTATTTTTATACTCATTTCCCTCTAATTTCCCACGTACATGCTTATGTGGCAATTATAACTACATCTATACTTCTATATTTTCTAAATATAGAACCAAGTATATAATTTTTCTATTTTAACACCTCCTATAGCATTGCATTGAACTTGCTCTTAAAGCTCCATTCTTAACAGAAGTACGAGAAGCTATCCCTTGCCTTTACTTTCATATGGAAGAAAACTAAACGGATTTTTACACAACACATCAGTGTGAACAAACTCAAACACAGAAGTGCAGATATGGTGGAAAGTCAGATACAATAAACAACTGCAGGATCAATTAAAAAAATCAGCACCAAGTTCTAAAGAAACAAGACAAGGCTGCTGAAAATAAATATTAACACAAAATTTCAAAGCAGCTATTCTCAATATCAGGTTGCTTTCTTCAAGTGTATATGATAAAATAAGAATATTAACTATACCAAATCAAGGCCTGGCACAAATGCAGTAGTAGAGCAGGGTTCAAGTATTGGTGTTTCTTTGTCAAGACTCAAGAGTCCAAGACCCTTCGCTTACACTTGAGTTCTTTCCTTTGTGCTTAATCCTATTTCATGCCGACTGACAAGGTATCCATAGATATTTACAGGCTACGGCCATGGAGGCCATGGAATGAATGCAAGTGACAAAATGATCTTTTTAGCTTCTAACACATAACACCTAATTTATTTTGTTTTCTAAATACAGAGAAGTTGAAAATGTTTTCCTTCACCCATTGATTTCTTTTCTTAAACACACAAGGGAATTTTTACGAATGCAATATGCCAAGTCTTATCATAACATAGTTTCACTAAAACAATCAGCAAGACCTCATGAATAAGCTATTGATTAAGCAGGTTTTACATAAGACATTTAACCACCACCCTGTTGTAATCATACCTGGCTAACCATACAATGTATAATCAGAACCATGTAACTATTTAACTAACCTATTCATAAATCAATTGAACAATACATAGAACCATAATAACATGAACCAGCTTATAACCCCAGCCTAATATATGTACTCAAAAATTCAGTGTACAAGATTATTCACACATGCATCATCATGATTTCACATAATAATATTACTTCATATATAGTTCCTTATAGTGATAAAATAAACATAGAAACAAAGTAATTGAAACTGAAATGACAACTAACAAGAACCAAACTGCATTTGTTGCAAAGACTAGGTGCTCCTTAATCAAAAACTGAATTAAGGATTTAAATAATCTGCAATGATCAATGCATCAAAAAAAAAATCACTTTAATACTTCGCAAAATTGCAATAACAAGTCTCCAATAAAATGATGCCAAAACATTCCATTTTGTCTAAACAAACAGCTATGAAAAGATTGCATAAGTTCATACATCATAAAACGAACCAACTAGATATGATCCAGAAACAAAGCAGAACTTAATATCCACCCTTGAGATCATTAACAACATCATATGGAATAGGGGTGACAGTCT
This sequence comes from Oenanthe javanica, assembly GCA_008931105.1. Classification (NCBI taxonomy): domain Eukaryota; kingdom Viridiplantae; phylum Streptophyta; class Magnoliopsida; order Apiales; family Apiaceae; genus Oenanthe; species Oenanthe javanica. The sequence goes on from QRFB01002337.1 coordinate 42,871, forward strand.
CCAACGTTGCACCTTCTACCATGAAACCAGGCTTGGGACCCTCAGGCTGTCTCTTGGTACTAATAACTTCACCTCTGGCCTTGGCCTCAGCCTTCAACTGGTCATTCTTCTTCTTCCTTAGCTTGACTTCCTCAGTGCATCGTGAAGGCATAACATGCTCAATACGGACATGGATCCTCTTTCGGATGATCCTGTTTCCTACCTGTGTTTGTACACACCAAATAGTTCAGCA
>QRFB01002337.1:43477-56469 GCA_008931105.1 Oenanthe javanica
TCTCTCTCTCTCTCTCCCTCCCTCTCTGGTGTGTTGGGCGGAACAAGGAAGACAGTATTACACCCAACTATTTCTATCTATCTTATACTTTATATACTGAACCCTAATTTCTTAGGGTTTTTCTATTGGACCTTTTTTGAGTTGGACAATGATAAATTGTTAAAAACCGTAGCCCAGCCCAAATTCACAATTGTTTTGTCCTCGCAAGTTTCTATTTACAATCATAAAATTATTGAGGCCAACCGTTCGGATTTTGGATAAAATTAGAATCAAAATTATATATTTTTGATTTTCAAAATTAAAAGTCTCAATTGTAACCGAATAATCGGTTTCGGTTTTAAAAATATAAATTCACAATTTTAATCGGTTCGGTTTCGGTTATAAAACCGAATGAAATAAAAATAAAGAAAAAAAATTCAATTTAAATAAAGAAAAAGTAACTAATTAAAAAATATTTTTACGTTTAAATTTTGTATAAATCAAAATCTCTAACATAAATAACAATACTATAAAATTTAAATACAATTAATAAAATAAAAATTAAAACAAGAATTATTATAAATTTGACAATATTAATTGTTGACCAAACTGCAACTTCAACCCAGCTGTTTATATGTCATTGCGTACAAGTCTTATGTTGTATTTGGTTTTGCTGATGAGATTAAATAAAATGAAATGAAATGAGATTTGAATTAATATTGAGTAAATTTTTAAAAATTTCATTATTTTCCCATTTCATTCCTATTAGTCTAGAGTAAATCTCAAATCCTACATTTTGAGATGAAATGCTACATTCTTCTTTTTATCCTTTTTTTTGTCAATTCTTATTATAGAAATTTTGTATTCACTATTTTTTTTAAAATTTTTCATTTTAACTCAATTATTTTCTTATCTTTTTACGCATCAAATTCAATTTCAATCTATACAACCAAAGCACAACGTTAAGGATTCAGAATTACTTAGTTTTCCATGTGTTCAAGCAACTGACCAGACTAATCTGTTAGTCTATTAGACAGAGTAGTCTACTGTTAAAACCCAATGCCCAATGTTAGTTTGTGCCGGTCTAAGTGACGTTAGCTTAAATTTACATTTATTTAATTATTTACTCACATATATAATATGTATTTTAATTTAAAAATTGTATATATATTATATAATAAATTTATTTATTATAATAATCCGTTCGGTTCAATTTTTTGTGGATCGGTTTGAACCTATAATGAGAATCGAAACCGATTAAATGGTTTGGTTTTACGGTTCGGTTTGAATCTATAACGAAAACCGAAACTGATTAAATGATTGATTCGGTTTCGATTTTATATGGCTCAATTTTTAAGAGTTTCTTTCGATTGGGTTTTGATTTTATTTCTTTTCTTGCTCAGCAGGATTGTAGAGTGGTAGGTGGTATTCACTATATTTAACTTTACTCTTTAGTTTACAAAATTGATGGAAAAAAATTATTTATATTATTTATATTTTGATTTACTTTTAACATGTTAATTATATAATTAAAAAAACATGTTAATTATGTAATTAATTATTATTTTTTAACAATAAAATTAATTGATAATATTTTTACTATAAATAATTAAATGATTTATATGTTAACTGAGATTTAAATACTCCATCTAGTTCATCATATAATCATTTGATTTTTTGTGCGTGACTTTAGGTGATTTATAGTTAAAAATAATATTTTTTAATATTTTAGAATTAAAATATAATATTTTTATTCAAAGAAAATAAATTAAAAAATAAATTATTTATAATTATATAATCAAAGCACCTAAACTCTCAGGTAGAAATAGTAAAATAACTTACGGTATATAATGAATTAGAGGAAGTAATAAAAAATAAAATATATTTATTTAAGTGATGAAAAATGATAAACAAACTCCTATTTTAATTGATATTATTTAGTTATATTTTTTTGTTGAATAAAAATTATGTGTAATTATTTAATGGGCTTCTTCTGAAAAATATGAATTTTTTTATTTTTTTCATAAAAATATGTTTTTTATGTATATTTTACAAAAATACGATTTTTAATTTATTTTTTTGTTATAAAAATACGATTTTGCAATCAATGACATCGGATTATTACTATAATTATTTATAATTACTATAAACAGATTATTGTTACTTTTCCTTGATAAAAATGTATTCTTCACATTTCTTGTCATAACAAATTTGCACTATCTCATTTTTTTCCAAACATTTCCTTCATTTTTTTTCAAACATTTCCTTAAATCTCAATTATTTTTCTTTCAATTTCACCTATTTCATTCCATTTCTTTCCTTTCTTCCCAACTAAACACAACATTAAGTCTTACTCCTTGTGTAATAATTTCCTCAAACTATCAACAATTAACCCTTGAGTTGCACAAAGGTTACGTACTCTGGCTCCCTTCTCCAGTCACGAGTCACCGCCCCAGAAAGCAAAAACCAAACCATTAAGCTAATTGTTTGCAGAAGAAGTGCAAGTTTTACCAGCTTACCGGCCAGAAGAGTTTGGGTTTGACATGGAACTAGTTAACACAAGGAGCACTCTGAAGTCTGAAGCAACCTTTGTCTGAAACAAACACCAAACTAGTTGCCTAGAATCAGAAGAAAACAACCTAAGACTTCACAACCAATCTCCTCCACCACTATAAATTACTAATGTTTCCCCTCTTATATTCCATTTGACAGCTCGCCATGTCTAACTTTCTTTTCATAATCTGCTCTCTTCCCCACCAGAGAATCCCAAAACTTGTCCAAGATATTAGCTCAAAATTTCCTCGGCCTCAACAAGGAGAAACTAAGCCACCTACACTTATATTTCCATGACATAGTCAGTGGTCGTAACCTTGTTTTCTGATGATGGATGATCGGTTAACTGAGGAACCAGAACCGAGTTCCAAACAATTGGGAAGAGCTCAAGGAATTTACGCCTCTGCTTCGTTAAGTGAATTGGCGTTTATAATGGTTTTAAATTATGCTTTCACGGAAGGAGAGTATAATGGGAGCACGTTAGCTGCATTAGGCCGGAATACACCTTTTGCTGCCGTGAGAGAGATGCCAGTGCTCGGAGGAGCTGGAATTTTTTCGGATTGCATGTACGTGGATATGCCCAGGCTCGGGCTCATATTTTCGACTTGAAAACTGGGGATGCTATTGTGGAATATAATGTTTATGTTTTTCATTATTTACTTGCTAATTAGTGACAATTTAGTTTTTTTGTGCCCTGACTGCTTTTTATTGCTGAAAGTTTGAGTTAATTGAGTAAGGCGACTACACGAGGTTATATCTTTTGTGTTTCATGATTTCATCACACTGTATTTTTTTTCGTGACTCTTTATCCTGAACATCGATTTCACATAAATTTTGATAATAAATCATGTCTATCTCCCTACTTTTCCTAGAACGCTCAAGTTACATAATGGTAGTTCCACCTTCTAGCACTTCCCTTATTTGGTCACTAACAAGAAGCCTAACAATTTCACAGCTCTGCTAACTATTCAAAAAAGAACTATAGGTTACTAGCTTGCGGTAAGACGAGTTTTTGGTCTTGACATAGAACTAAATATAATTTCAAACTGTTTCAAATGCCAAATATTAATCAACACAAGTAGCACTCTGAAGTAACCATTTTGAAACATTAATCCAATAAGCACCAAACTACTAACCAAATTACCGAAACTCAGAAGAAAACAACTTAAGATGCCTTTGCAAAACACAGATGATTCCACAGAATTCACAGAATGGATTCCTAAACACCTAAAGAGTAAGCTGACACAAGATGCATCCTTTCAAGCGCAAGCAGGGCTAGGACAGCATATGTATGTTGAATATAATTTTTTTTATATATTAAATCTAAAAAGTTTATAAAAAGATACAAGTTCGCAAGAATCAAAACTGGACTTAACATCTAAAAAATTGGTGTCGAAGGGTTTGACAACCGGCATTTTTTCCTTCCTCAGACGGCTTTGAAGTTCTCATTGATCCATCACAGTAGCTTCGACCACCGGAAGGGAAGAAAAGAAGAGTTGTTTTTCTATTCAAACTATTCTTCGCAAATTTTGAAAATAAGTAAATAAGCATAAAACAATAGAAAACTCTTTCGTATTATTACTTTGTTTTTTATAAAGAGAAACATGGGAAACACAGAAAAAGAGAGTTCCAAGTTCTTCCCTTCCTTTTCCTCCTAATTTGTTTTTTTCCCTCTACTAGTAATATGGGGAGACAAAGATCAAATATTCCTAGTACAACAACAAAAATTACAAAGGTAAGATCTTCAGCACTCAGCAGGCACTTCACTTTTCATATTACCTTAAAAGATGCAGAAGTCAAGTCGGGTGGTAGTTCTGCCTTATAAGGAACTTAATAGTAGCAAGTCAAGAAAGTACCTTGATCAGTTAAAACAATCTGCCACTAAAATTATACAACCTAAATTAAATGCACTAAATTTGAACAATTTCATTTGTGAACCTGGAGAAGTCCAGTGAGTTCATCGAAGTCCCCTTTTCGAAGGAAGTTCAGGGGCAGGCAAAGATCTTTCGGCATCAACAAGCCAATACTTGACATAATTATTTGATCATGATGCCATCACAGCAAGAAAAATGAGATAAACAGCAGCAAGATAGCAACTACAGTGGTTTAAGATTACAGAGTGGTGTCATCTGATTTATCTTTCAAACCAAGAAAGAATGTAAGAAATATTGAATTACATATGTTCTAAAAAGTTCTCTATTTAGATAGTGTTAGCAAGCATGAGAATGTAAAACAGGGGAGGTAAAAATTAAGCCTATCTACATTGTCCAGAAACAATAGAATATATAAATCATTAGAATTTGAGAATATATGAGTATCTAAAATATTCAGGGGCACCATAATAAACCATCAAGATAGACTGTAGGGTGAAATAATTCACAAAAAAGTAGTCTTTAAATCCTACATACAAAGTAATCCTTTACAATAGAAAACTGCACTGTATTTATCTTTTTTTGCCAACTGCTTACTGTTATACTACTGTTTTGTTTCTTTATGTACCAGCAAGGCTGCAACATGAATAATCAGACTTTAACTCGCCTATTCACTTCTAGGTTCAAACCATAGGGCATGCAAGGGCACAATGCAGCTACACATTGACGATAAACACACAACTGTTTCATCTTAAAGAAGAGCTGCATGGTCAGCAAACTGTCAGAACCCGCCTGATGAGATTTCCCAGCAAGTCGAACCAACTCAAAACACTTGGCCAAATACTCCAAACCACCACGTAAACCAAACGGCTCCATCATCGTCTTCACGTCATACATTGAACTTCCAAAGTACTTTCTCAACATATATCTGAACGTTACCAAATCTCTAGGCAAATTAGATTGTGTCAAGGCTTTTATCAGGTACCCAAAATCATAAGCACCATGAAACGTAACCCAAGCGCAGTTGCGGCCTAAGCAAAACTTAAAACACCTTGCAAAATCTTTAGAACGAACACCGTACATCTTATTTGCCAGAAAATCAATTCCGTGTTGCTTAAGCAACTCAATCGAACTAGAATTCTGCAAATCTTTGTCCACGTCAAATTCTCTAAAGTTGAACTGCCACACGCAACATGTTCCAGAACCCAAATCAGGAAGATTACCATAACGATCAGACAGAGTAAGACCAAGTTGAATGAGTTTAGAAGCATCCACATTAGCCTTCATCAAAGAATAAGCTTCATCTGGTTTGAGATCATAGTACTTGCGATTTTTCAAGTCAGGGACAACAGTGCCTGGAAATTCAGTATCAATAGATACATAGGGATATGATTTTACGACACTACTGATAAGAGAGAACTCATGTTCAAGATTTTGCTCCCACACTTCACGAATAACAATCGGCTTTTTGACACCCTCCATTAGAGTAGCATATGTATATAATTTTTTTTGGGCGGTGGATGGAAGGAGAATAACAATTAGGTCTATAAAATCATGGGGAACTCGTAGATGTGTTATTGTTTGTACGTATGATGTTTATATATAGGGAGAGATTGAGGATTATCTGCCAAGGAAATTACGAATCCTAAACCGACTTGGAATTGACAAATTTGCTTCAAAACTATATCCTATATATAATATAATAAGTGTGAGAATCTTAATCAAATAATATTTGATATTTATTATCAATTTATTTTATTTAATATTTATGTCTCCTAAAATTATTTATATAATTTAAAATTTCAATCTAATTAACAACATATTTTATATTTTATATTAAAATTTAAAGTTCAAATTTCAATAATAATACGATAAAATTTAATATTTATATTATTAATATTAAAAATATTAATAAAAATAAATAATTTCATTATACACAATTGAGAAAAAAAATTATACCATACGCCAAAATAAGTGTCGTTTAATAAAACACTGCTATTTAGCCTAGTCCAAGTGAGATAATCATCTTGATCAATCGGGTATTATTCATTATTGTATATTCATGTCCAGTGAGATAATCTTGATCAAGTTATATTTATGCTTGTACTGATTTATTGATCAATCCTTATGAATAGTTCTTTTCTTCTTATAAATAAACAAGTGCATGTTTGATGAAATGTGTGTCGTATTTCTTCACAGCTCACGCAAGCTGCTATGGTGATGGCCGTATCAATTTGGGTTGCAATTTCAAGTCTTTATATATATTCCAATATAATCTATTTACTTGTCCTATGTAGATTAATAAGTTTAACTGAACGCTGATTAAATGTACAAATACATTTCTAGGCTATGAAATTGAATACTGGGAAATAGATTGCCATTAATTGGATGCACACACCGACACAGTTTGAGCGGGTAACAATTTGAAGTTGTATATGTTTAGAAAGATGTTAAAAATCTATCCTGTGTGTACCTGGTGCTTATTTTGATTATGAATGCCAACATTTGCAGGCTTAATTTTGTACTTGCGAAAATTCACTGATCAGCTCACTATGACGTCATGTAATGCTACATCAAGTGCAACAAATTATGGTACGTCATTCACTACTGGACATATTAAACTATTAAAGATGATCAGAAATTTCATACTCGATCATCGTGAAAGACTGACTATGCAATAATTCTCAGGTGCGCAGCAAGAAAATTACTAGTCAGAGTATGTATAGTTCTTTGGTCCTCCTATAAATTTATGGTTATATTTTTGTCAAGATAACTTGGTTGATAAAATATGTTAAGTGTTATAATACTGAATTGTTTTTCTTTCTTATAGTACTGGTCATACTAGATTATTTTTCAAGCTTTTAATAAAAAAATACTCAATTTTTAATTAGAATTTTCTTAGGGACCAACTATTATATTGTGATTATTGTCCAAGCTGTTTTTTTTTTGCAATAAGTTTGGTCCGTGGTAAAGTACTTTTTATCTTTCTTCCAAGCAACTCCTAGTCTCTATAATATGCATAACGCCGAAAGTACTCTTTTAACAGAACTCATTTACGTTGTCGTTGGGTTGGAATGAGAAATTAGGGGATTAAGGTGGTACGTGTATGAAGTATTATTCCCGATTTCATGTGTTTGGTTGAATGATTGAATGAATTTATTAATTTAATATATTTTTTAATGAGTAAAAAAATATAAACAGTTAATATGAAAAATAAATCATTATTATTTCTTAAACATTAAATAATATTATTATAAATTTTTTATTTCAAAAATTAACATGTAATTTTTCTTTATTATCAAAAACTCATCATTTATGGGTTTGAAGTATGAATTTTAAAAATTAAAAATTTAAACCAAACACCAGGTATGAATTTGGAATGAACAAAATCATAACTGATATCTATCTATCATGAACCAAACGATCCCTTAATTTCACCCCTCTTTACCCATCCAAATCCCCTCCCGTCCCGTGCCCGTCCCCGCGTAACACATTAAATAAAGAAGGGATTGAAGAAGAAAGGAAGAGGCATAGTACTAGAATGTAAGAATGAGTTTGGGAGAATTACCAAATTCTCNCAATCTCCTCCACCACTATAAATTACTAATGTTTCCCCTCTTATATTCCATTTGACAGCTCGCCATGTCTAACTTTCTTTTCATAATCTGCTCTCTTCCCCACCAGAGAATCCCAAAACTTGTCCAAGATATTAGCTCAAAATTTCCTCGGCCTCAACAAGGAGAAACTAAGCCACCTACACTTATATTTCCATGACATAGTCAGTGGTCGTAACCTTGTTTTCTGATGATGGATGATCGGTTAACTGAGGAACCAGAACCGAGTTCCAAACAATTGGGAAGAGCTCAAGGAATTTACGCCTCTGCTTCGTTAAGTGAATTGGCGTTTATAATGGTTTTAAATTATGCTTTCACGGAAGGAGAGTATAATGGGAGCACGTTAGCTGCATTAGGCCGGAATACACCTTTTGCTGCCGTGAGAGAGATGCCAGTGCTCGGAGGAGCTGGAATTTTTTCGGATTGCATGTACGTGGATATGCCCAGGCTCGGGCTCATATTTTCGACTTGAAAACTGGGGATGCTATTGTGGAATATAATGTTTATGTTTTTCATTATTTACTTGCTAATTAGTGACAATTTAGTTTTTTTGTGCCCTGACTGCTTTTTATTGCTGAAAGTTTGAGTTAATTGAGTAAGGCGACTACACGAGGTTATATCTTTTGTGTTTCATGATTTCATCACACTGTATTTTTTTTCGTGACTCTTTATCCTGAACATCGATTTCACATAAATTTTGATAATAAATCATGTCTATCTCCCTACTTTTCCTAGAACGCTCAAGTTACATAATGGTAGTTCCACCTTCTAGCACTTCCCTTATTTGGTCACTAACAAGAAGCCTAACAATTTCACAGCTCTGCTAACTATTCAAAAAAGAACTATAGGTTACTAGCTTGCGGTAAGACGAGTTTTTGGTCTTGACATAGAACTAAATATAATTTCAAACTGTTTCAAATGCCAAATATTAATCAACACAAGTAGCACTCTGAAGTAACCATTTTGAAACATTAATCCAATAAGCACCAAACTACTAACCAAATTACCGAAACTCAGAAGAAAACAACTTAAGATGCCTTTGCAAAACACAGATGATTCCACAGAATTCACAGAATGGATTCCTAAACACCTAAAGAGTAAGCTGACACAAGATGCATCCTTTCAAGCGCAAGCAGGGCTAGGACAGCATATGTATGTTGAATATAATTTTTTTTATATATTAAATCTAAAAAGTTTATAAAAAGATACAAGTTCGCAAGAATCAAAACTGGACTTAACATCTAAAAAATTGGTGTCGAAGGGTTTGACAACCGGCATTTTTTCCTTCCTCAGACGGCTTTGAAGTTCTCATTGATCCATCACAGTAGCTTCGACCACCGGAAGGGAAGAAAAGAAGAGTTGTTTTTCTATTCAAACTATTCTTCGCAAATTTTGAAAATAAGTAAATAAGCATAAAACAATAGAAAACTCTTTCGTATTATTACTTTGTTTTTTATAAAGAGAAACATGGGAAACACAGAAAAAGAGAGTTCCAAGTTCTTCCCTTCCTTTTCCTCCTAATTTGTTTTTTTCCCTCTACTAGTAATATGGGGAGACAAAGATCAAATATTCCTAGTACAACAACAAAAATTACAAAGGTAAGATCTTCAGCACTCAGCAGGCACTTCACTTTTCATATTACCTTAAAAGATGCAGAAGTCAAGTCGGGTGGTAGTTCTGCCTTATAAGGAACTTAATAGTAGCAAGTCAAGAAAGTACCTTGATCAGTTAAAACAATCTGCCACTAAAATTATACAACCTAAATTAAATGCACTAAATTTGAACAATTTCATTTGTGAACCTGGAGAAGTCCAGTGAGTTCATCGAAGTCCCCTTTTCGAAGGAAGTTCAGGGGCAGGCAAAGATCTTTCGGCATCAACAAGCCAATACTTGACATAATTATTTGATCATGATGCCATCACAGCAAGAAAAATGAGATAAACAGCAGCAAGATAGCAACTACAGTGGTTTAAGATTACAGAGTGGTGTCATCTGATTTATCTTTCAAACCAAGAAAGAATGTAAGAAATATTGAATTACATATGTTCTAAAAAGTTCTCTATTTAGATAGTGTTAGCAAGCATGAGAATGTAAAACAGGGGAGGTAAAAATTAAGCCTATCTACATTGTCCAGAAACAATAGAATATATAAATCATTAGAATTTGAGAATATATGAGTATCTAAAATATTCAGGGGCACCATAATAAACCATCAAGATAGACTGTAGGGTGAAATAATTCACAAAAAAGTAGTCTTTAAATCCTACATACAAAGTAATCCTTTACAATAGAAAACTGCACTGTATTTATCTTTTTTTGCCAACTGCTTACTGTTATACTACTGTTTTGTTTCTTTATGTACCAGCAAGGCTGCAACATGAATAATCAGACTTTAACTCGCCTATTCACTTCTAGGTTCAAACCATAGGGCATGCAAGGGCACAATGCAGCTACACATTGACGATAAACACACAACTGTTTCATCTTAAAGAAGAGCTGCATGGTCAGCAAACTGTCAGAACCCGCCTGATGAGATTTCCCAGCAAGTCGAACCAACTCAAAACACTTGGCCAAATACTCCAAACCACCACGTAAACCAAACGGCTCCATCATCGTCTTCACGTCATACATTGAACTTCCAAAGTACTTTCTCAACATATATCTGAACGTTACCAAATCTCTAGGCAAATTAGATTGTGTCAAGGCTTTTATCAGGTACCCAAAATCATAAGCACCATGAAACGTAACCCAAGCGCAGTTGCGGCCTAAGCAAAACTTAAAACACCTTGCAAAATCTTTAGAACGAACACCGTACATCTTATTTGCCAGAAAATCAATTCCGTGTTGCTTAAGCAACTCAATCGAACTAGAATTCTGCAAATCTTTGTCCACGTCAAATTCTCTAAAGTTGAACTGCCACACGCAACATGTTCCAGAACCCAAATCAGGAAGATTACCATAACGATCAGACAGAGTAAGACCAAGTTGAATGAGTTTAGAAGCATCCACATTAGCCTTCATCAAAGAATAAGCTTCATCTGGTTTGAGATCATAGTACTTGCGATTTTTCAAGTCAGGGACAACAGTGCCTGGAAATTCAGTATCAATAGATACATAGGGATATGATTTTACGACACTACTGATAAGAGAGAACTCATGTTCAAGATTTTGCTCCCACACTTCACGAATAACAATCGGCTTTTTGACACCCTCCATTAGAGTAGCATATGTATATAATTTTTTTTGGGCGGTGGATGGAAGGAGAATAACAATTAGGTCTATAAAATCATGGGGAACTCGTAGATGTGTTATTGTTTGTACGTATGATGTTTATATATAGGGAGAGATTGAGGATTATCTGCCAAGGAAATTACGAATCCTAAACCGACTTGGAATTGACAAATTTGCTTCAAAACTATATCCTATATATAATATAATAAGTGTGAGAATCTTAATCAAATAATATTTGATATTTATTATCAATTTATTTTATTTAATATTTATGTCTCCTAAAATTATTTATATAATTTAAAATTTCAATCTAATTAACAACATATTTTATATTTTATATTAAAATTTAAAGTTCAAATTTCAATAATAATACGATAAAATTTAATATTTATATTATTAATATTAAAAATATTAATAAAAATAAATAATTTCATTATACACAATTGAGAAAAAAAATTATACCATACGCCAAAATAAGTGTCGTTTAATAAAACACTGCTATTTAGCCTAGTCCAAGTGAGATAATCATCTTGATCAATCGGGTATTATTCATTATTGTATATTCATGTCCAGTGAGATAATCTTGATCAAGTTATATTTATGCTTGTACTGATTTATTGATCAATCCTTATGAATAGTTCTTTTCTTCTTATAAATAAACAAGTGCATGTTTGATGAAATGTGTGTCGTATTTCTTCACAGCTCACGCAAGCTGCTATGGTGATGGCCGTATCAATTTGGGTTGCAATTTCAAGTCTTTATATATATTCCAATATAATCTATTTACTTGTCCTATGTAGATTAATAAGTTTAACTGAACGCTGATTAAATGTACAAATACATTTCTAGGCTATGAAATTGAATACTGGGAAATAGATTGCCATTAATTGGATGCACACACCGACACAGTTTGAGCGGGTAACAATTTGAAGTTGTATATGTTTAGAAAGATGTTAAAAATCTATCCTGTGTGTACCTGGTGCTTATTTTGATTATGAATGCCAACATTTGCAGGCTTAATTTTGTACTTGCGAAAATTCACTGATCAGCTCACTATGACGTCATGTAATGCTACATCAAGTGCAACAAATTATGGTACGTCATTCACTACTGGACATATTAAACTATTAAAGATGATCAGAAATTTCATACTCGATCATCGTGAAAGACTGACTATGCAATAATTCTCAGGTGCGCAGCAAGAAAATTACTAGTCAGAGTATGTATAGTTCTTTGGTCCTCCTATAAATTTATGGTTATATTTTTGTCAAGATAACTTGGTTGATAAAATATGTTAAGTGTTATAATACTGAATTGTTTTTCTTTCTTATAGTACTGGTCATACTAGATTATTTTTCAAGCTTTTAATAAAAAAATACTAAATTTTTAATTAGAATTTTCTTAGGGACCAACTATTATATTGTGATTATTGTCCAAGCTGTTTTTTTTTTGCAATAAGTTTGGTCCGTGGTAAAGTACTTTTTATCTTTCTTCCAAGCAACTCCTAGTCTCTATAATATGCATAACGCCGAAAGTACTCTTTTAACAGAACTCATTTACGTTGTCGTTGGGTTGGAATGAGAAATTAGGGGATTAAGGTGGTATGTGTATGAAGTATTATTCCCGATTTCATGTGTTTGGTTGAATGATTGAATGGATTTATTAATTTAATATATTTTTCAATGAGTAAAAAAATATAAACAGTTAATATGAAAAATAAATCATTATTATTTCTTAAACATTA
>QRFB01002338.1:457-35617 GCA_008931105.1 Oenanthe javanica
TATATATATATATATATATATATATATATATATATATGTAGTATATTCAATAGAGTGGCAGGCCAAGTTTGCATCTTGATTTGCAAGCAAGAGCATAAAGATGGATGGGAGCTATGTTCTTATCTTCCACAGCTAGTCAAATTAAATACTCCATGAGTACAAGTAATGATTGGTCACAAGAGTTGGAAGAATGGGAAAGCTCAGAGATGTATAACGTCCACATGCAACTAACAACCATGCTTACTTGAGTTCAAAGCACTAAATCATGATCTGATACAACTTATTAGCACCAATATTTCTAAATAATTTATTCTTCATTGTCCCCGTTCTCTCTGTATTCTCTCTTTTAAATGATTTATAGCCTGTAGGGGTCAAGCACGAGAATTATCTTAATTTTTAACATCTCAAGACAGTTTGGTTTCCCAAAAAAATAACTATCTCAAGACATTCAAAACCTTTTCTCAAGAGCCGGGTTTTTTAATTAATATTTCATTGGATCGGATTAAATTATTTTGTCATGCCTTATTTAATAGTGACTTATTATGTATATAGTTGTTGTAGGACAATTCTCCCAGTGGGTTAAAGTCTGAAGGAGCTCTTGTCTTTGCGAGTTTTCAACTCTTAAAATTGTAAATATCATCTGTCAATAGAAACCGATGCTTACAAGCTTTGCAGCAGTTCCGTATCGTTTCTCAATTTGAAATTTACCAGAAGGAAGTATTGGCACAATGTGTTGCACAAGTTGGAAATGTGAATAAATAAACAAGACGTCGTTCTGGTATGGGTAGGATCCTTTCAACTCATAAAAGATCTTAATATAAGAACAGAAGATAAGGTCTTGAATGGTACCGTGGTAGCAAGTCCAGCACTTGGGACAGCTAGCTTGAGTAGATTTTAAGTGACAAGACACAATGATTGTGAAATTGTACAAAGTTGTTCAGATACATGTGTTGTCTATCTATCGATTCAGTGCATCTACCACTAGCAACGCAAACATAATTATGTTGTCTGCTCCTTGTTCCAGGTACCCCATCTTACACATGGGGATGCGTGCACCTCACCTATATCATTAATCATTTCTGCACGAATGTATAAAGCAAGGATTTCCGGGGCCAATCCCATCTTATTGACAAACATGCGTAAAAAGTAATTACAGACTTCCAATTATTGACAAAGAAGCTTCGACGTCCTCCTTCGAGAAATGAGGATCATAATTCACGTATATCCTTAATTTTTTAACAGATATAGAGATATCTCAATTCACAGAAAAGAACCAGGAAGACTAGGTCTCAACTATCAATCATCGAAAATTACAGTTATAAGGAAAACCATCATCTCATATTACAGGAAAATTCCATCAATGGCAGCATTAGGTTGACTATAATTATCAGTAAGATTTATTCAAACTTGAAACGGATTTAAAGTATTGCCCAGAATATTAAAAGACAAGTGAAATCCTTGAAAAGGTTTTTGTGCAAGAAAAAGCTCCACTAGCATAAACTTCAAAATTTAGCTGGTGTCTGGGACCATACTTAAGCACATTTCTTGACCTCAGCAGCCTTGATGATGTCAATGAATTCCGGCTACAGATCAGAAGAACAAACTAAGTTTAGGGGAATGCATAACCCAGATTAAAACAAGGAACCCAGGACAGGTAACAATGACATTACCTTGAGAGAAGCTCCACCAACTAGAAATCCATCTACATCAGCTTGCCCACCCAATTCCTTGCAGTTAGCACCATTTACAGAGCCTGTATAGCAATTTTTTGTTACAACGGTGGCTATAAAAATGAATGTGATTGAAGTACAATTTAATTTTTTTACTATCTTTATTTTCTTTAAATTGAACTCTAAATAATAATGAAGTGTAATAACGTGTCTAAGATCTGAATCTGGAAGTAAGAAATGAACTTTAAACACTTCGTACAAATGTTATACAGGTGTTGTTATTAAAAGACAACCCTGCCAAATTCTTACATCTCTAGATTACTTTTACTCTGACATTAATCTGGTAACGTGAAACTCAACAATTATAACCATCCAAAACAACATCGAGGAGATCATGATGCCAACAGCACTTGAATACATATTCGTTATATACTTAATGACAGAAAGCACAAGAAGAATATTTATATTCCCTTTGCCACTTCATTCCCATCTTCCAATCTAGGGGCCTTAATGAGAATTATTAATGCTATGTGTGCAGTTAAGGTAGTCAGGTTATCATAAATATTTATTATTGCTTAATATTCATGGATGAAAACCTCAACTCAGCTAAGCTAACCAGCCAAGTAAATTTAGGGTCAGAAATACAAAACCACCTATTTATATTACTGGTCACAAAAATTTATAACTCAAGCACCCATTCCATTCCAGAGGCTTGAACTCTAATGTTGTGTTTGGTTGGGGAGAATGGAATGGAATGGAATGAGTAAAAATAAAAGAAATGTACGTAGGTAGGATGGAAGATTTGGAAAAAAATGGGTGATTGCAAAATTTCTTTGATGAGAATAGGGAAGAAAATGTATATGAGAGAGAATGGAGCATTCCATCTCAAATTGGGGGATTTAAGTTCTAGTTTAGGTTGTTAGGAATGGAATGGGGGAAAGAATGAAATTTTTAAAAATTTACCCATAATGTAGTTCAAATCTCATTTCATTCCTTCCAAATTCATTCATCCGAACCAAACACAACATTAACCTCTTCTCACCAAGAGAAGGGGAGTATATGTGGCCTAATACACTCGCAACCACATAAAAAGCATTTATATGGAACTCAGCCTATTGATTGAAAATTCACAAGAGTAGAGTGCAGATTTTGTGAGTAGTCCCTCATTTTATTTTGACTGATTGCACAGTAGTAAATAAATTGTGCTTAATACACTTAATAATCAATTGCACAAAGTGTATGGGATTGAAGAGTTTTTGTGGGAGGTAGTTGAGCTTAAATAGACTTGATAATTAATTGCACATAATAATACTCGAAGATAGAACCACATAAAATTTTGCATCAAGGATACCTCCATAAATGATTCTGGTTGTCTCAGCCACTTGAGGGCTGACATTCCCTTGAAGCCATTTCCTCAATTCCAAATGTACCTGCAATTTTCAACATTCTCTGTAAAGACTATGTTGTTGGAAAGTAAACGTCAAAGTAAATCTGATCTCTAGTCAACTTGTTTATTAAAAAAAAGGCAGTTTCAGATGAACACAATGCTCAATGCTTGAACTACTTAATACTGCAGATTAGCATTAAAATGAGTCACAACTCACAAAATATAATTAATAAGCTTACTTCTTGAGCCTGAGCAGGACTTGCAACCTTGCCAGTTCCAATAGCCCATACAGGTTCATAAGCCAAAACAACATTATCCCAGCTTGATATTTTATCTGCAGTTTAATAATGTTTGTGGTCAGCACCGGAAGGGCAAGTATATATTTGAATACATAGAAAAATGTCTAGCCTCAAACAGAAATATCATGAATAATCTAATATGAACTTGTTAAATACACTAAAATCTTTATTGAATTGGCTGCTTTTGACCTCAAAAGCCACAATTATTATATTTAGAATACCAAGTATGGTATGCATCAGACAAGCACTTTGTCAAGCAAATCAATTTAACACTTATAAAGGAAAATCAGAGTCAAGTGAAAAAAATGAAAAACTGGTTGGGCACAGAATAAATTGATCAACAGTAGAATGTTGAAAAAATAGTTATATAAAATACAGAAAATCATGACTTGTACAGATGTAGATACCTGCAATTGCCTTAGTTTGAGCAGCAACAACCTCCATAGTACTTCCTGATTCTCTCTGCTCTAGAGTCTCCCCAACACATGCAATAACTTTCAAACCTTGAGAAAGGGCATATGCGACCTTATCTCCAACAAACTGCAAGCAAAACAATTAAATCCATTAATTAAGCAAGTAATGTCACTCTGGATTACTGCTTATTAACTTATTATATTAATGTAACCAGTTTTTAATAACAGGATCAATGAATACAGAATTACCTCGTTAGATTCACCTAGAAGAGCCCTCCTTTCAGAGTGACCAAGAATGACCCAAGGAACGCCCAAATTAGCAAGCATCTCAGCACTACACAAATACAATGCATAAGCTTCAGTCTTTAACAGGTCACTTGAGATGAATTAAATTATGATGAATCAAAACAGTAGATCTAGAGGACACACTGACATATCAGAATTCAACCAAGACTAGACGAGAACAAATGCCCCCCCCCCAGCACCACACATGCACACATATAAACCATAACAAGAATTCTGGTTTTGACTTGGTCCAGATGACATGTTTGGATTTCCAAAAGAGTTTCGATTTGGTCCTAATGTAATGTTTGGATTTTTAGAAGAATTTTGATTTGGATAGGTTCTAAAAAATTTGAGCCATTTGTTATACCGGTTTTATTTGGTACAAGGATCAATGAAATGTACTAAGATTTTTATACATCATGGATTTGGTTGGCATGCTTGGACTACTAAAAATTTTGGATTTGGATGGGCATTAAAAAAATTACACACCAATCTTAATACAGGACTTGACTGGCATAAGGATCAATGAAAGGTGTCAAGATTTTATATATATGTTTTGAATATTCAGATTTGAATAATCCTAGTCAATCGGACCATTATGAAACAGAAAGCTACTAAAAAACATTTCCAACAGACTGCATGTTCCCAAGAAAATTATTATGTTATCATGAATTATGAAACAAAAGAGACCTAAAGTGACATGTCATAGATCTGTCAGTATTTAAACAGTTGATATAATTAAATTTGTTGACACTACTGGTTTCTGCAGAAAAACTGGATTTCATCAAAATTTACTGTACACGGCCCTGTCAAGAGCTACAAGGTGTACAAGAGAATATTTTCTTTTTGCTAATTGTACAAAAGAACAAATAGACCAAAAATGTAGGTATAAAAGTTTATTCATCACAAAAAACAAACACAAGACACATCACACCTGAATATACAATTCAGCATAGATCTAATTAGACGTACAAAAAATTTAACGCTGGCAATATAAACCAAATCCGCAAAATATACAATGAGAATTTTCAGGATTAAAAAGGCATGCTTATGAAAAACGTAAAGACAATTAAAGATATCTACTATAGTATTATCGCAACCAGAGCAAGTGATTATATTGATGATATTTCAAGAAGTACAAATGTCAAATTGTTAAGAGCACCACTGGTACATACCTTACTTCACCAGTAAAAGCACCTCCTTTCTTAACCCAACAATTCTGGGCTGCAACCTGGAAATCAGATTTCAACGAACCTTGTACAGTTGGCAGAAACACAAATGGCGGGCTCACTACAACCTCTGAAAGAAAATATAAGTTTCCAAACACATTAGCACTCTGATATATAACTATAAGGATTAAATTTGCAGTCAGAAAAATTGAGTCTTGCACATGTGAACAGCTGTCACACCGGCATAGCCAGTGCCCAGTGGTAGTACTAAGAGGAAGAAGAGGTCTCTTGTTCAGTTCTTCACTATAATAAGAAAAATAAGAAATATAATATAGATATATACATATATTGAATACAAAATCGATGAAATATTTTAATAAACGAACAGACAAATGAAGCAGGTAGCCAGGTATAGGTGAGGATTTTCTCCAATTTTCTGTGTAGGCCCCAAAAGCTAGCAGAAAGCATATAAGAACCTAATATTACAACTACAAGGGGTCGTCTTCAGCTTTTAAGTAATTGTCTTAGAGCTCATAGTTCGACTATCCATTACACACTTAAAAGTAGTACATTGACAAGCGTAGGTTTCGAAAATCTTGTAACTTTCATTTATAGAAAAAATGAACATTAATGCATTGATTAAAAAATAGAGTTCATTTGATATTATCACAAACAAAAAGATGAGAAATGGCCAAATAATTAGCGCCGTAGAGCTGCTGTTGCTAAAATTTGAGCAGTTTCTTGAAAACTCACTTCGGATATGAAACTTCGAGTATTCAGAGATGCTTTTGAGAGCCAATGGCAAGAGTAAATATACACAAGAAAACAAACATAACAATACTTTCAACCCTATATACTACATTCATGTAAAATATAAACAAAGATCTAAACCACCAAGCTTTGTCGTAAAACATAAAAAATATACTAATCCAGTAGTAGGCTAGTAGCATACCAAATAATAACAATAATAATTTTCTAACAATAAAGTCTTTATATAAGATACAAATAACTCGATATACATACCCACAACATCGGAAGATGGCACTGCGCCTCCATTAAGCATAGCCACGATCTTCTTAACCTCATCCAAGGTACCGTTCTGCATTACACAATTAAACCACATAAATCTAAAAACGAAATTAACCAAATCTCCTAAGCTCGTAAATATACATCATCAATCCCAATCTCCTAAACCACGTAGATATACATCATCAATCAATTTAATTCAAATACACAATAAACAACACGAAACAACAGATGAGACTTCTAATTATACTATACACATCAGTCTATAAACATATTCACATCGAAAAATCTCATCAAAATACATAATCAATAACTTAACTGTACAATTAAAAACATCAAATAATCAAACACTTGACATAAAAACAGATCTATCACTAATATAATCAATAATCTACACACACAAATCACAAAAAAAGATCTCACACTTGCATACTTTCAATAAACACACATACATAACAAAAACAAACATATATAATTAAAAAAAGAGGTATAAAAACAGATCGCACTATAAGAACAGTTAAATAGACGATCGATTGCGCATATACATACATATATGTAAGTATAGATTAGAGACTCACGCATTTCCAGTTGCCGCCGACGAAGAACTTTCTGGCCATTTTTACAAAGAGAGAAAATATAACAAGAGAAAGCTAGTTTAATTTGTGTGATAATAACAATGAGTGAGAGTGTGTGTGTGTGTGTGTGTGTGTGTGTGTGTGTGTGTGTGATATGATGAATATATAGAGGCCTGTATGGCTTTATATATATTTTATTTAACTACTAGTAATTATTGTTTCTGTGGACTGGAATCTGGATTGGATCATACTGTTTTGGATCGGCTTATTTCCTATTTTAACCCCTTGTATTTCTATTCATATTTATATCAAAATTATCTGAATTTTAGGCTTGCACTAAGTAGGGATAGAAAAATATCTCGGACACCCAATTCAAAATCCGAAATTTTAGATTTATTGAATCCGATTTTTTGGATTTGAATTTAATTTTTAGACTATAAAATTTTTGAATTTAAATTTAGATTTGAGTTATACCGATCTAAATCTGATCTCAACCCGAAACCTGGAAAAAAATTCAAATAATATATATATATATATTACTTTATAATATAAATAATATATATTATTATAATATATATAATATATGAATTGTTTATAAATATATATAGTATTTTATAAGTATATATATAATATAATATAAATTTATGCAATATTATATATATATTATTTTATAAATATATATATATATATATATATTATTTATGTAATATTATATATGTATTATACATTATTTAGTAAAAAAAATATTTTTTACTTAATTTTCTGATTTAGATTTTGGGTTCGGGTTCGGGGTTTCGGATTTCGGGTTTGAATTTTCGGGTTTTGGGATTTTCGAGTTTGAATTTCGGATTACGGATAAATTCAAATCCGATCCGAAATCCATCGGATCGGATTCGGGTTTTAAATTTTGGGTTCGGGTCGGGTTCAGATTTGGATTTTGTCAAACCCGACCCGATTGACATCCCTAATAATGAGTATTTCTTATGTTTTGGATTACTTGGTTGTACAGAAAATCAGAACTTATTGATTACGGTACTGATTAAATTAACAGAAAAAATTATTTAGAATAATTATTGGATATAATTATATTATTATAATAAAAGTTGTTATCATATATATTATCTAAGAATAATTTATAAAAGTTAATCGAATTATATAAATATTTCATAACGATTAATTGGAGCTTTTTAGAACACTAATAAAAATTTAAAAAATATTATAATTTTCAAAAAATTAAAAAATAATATTTATAAATTTTGTATGTTGGGGGTGGTATTTTAAGTTTCATATCAAAAAAGTTCAAAAATTATATATTTTTTTATTGTATAAATTTTGGCTTCACCAAGAATGTTAAATAAATAACACAACAAATATATTTATGAAAATATTGCAAATTAATATTTAAGAGAAATCCAACCATAAAGAGTTTATCTTCCTTGACAAGAAATTACCCTTTACATGACTTTTTATTTATGAGTTAAGTCACCTCCAACCAATTACTAATAAATATAATCTATTTTGATGTAAAAATCATTTACCCCTCAAATTTTATATTTAAAATTAGATTTGATAATTCGGGTAAACGATTCGATTTCGGATTGGACCAATTTCGAATCGTCGGTTATAGTATATTTATATCCAGTTCGGATCTAGTTTCGATTTTGCATAAATGGAATAAGTTTCGGTATGGATCGTTACAATTTCGGTTTAAATCAAAATCGAATAAAAACGGATTAAACTCGGTTCAAATTTCTTGTTTAAAATTAGATTTTGTTTGGATTTGAAAGTTCAATTCGATTAATGTTATAACAGTAATATATATATGTGTGTGTGTGATTCGTTTCTCGATTCTTAATGTTCTGGGTGGTATAAGTGGTGCTAAACCGCCGAGAATTGAAATTTTAAAAAATTGATAATTGAACTAGAACCAAATTGTGAAGAATCGCAATTAGAACCAAAATTTCGATTCGTTTCGAAATGTTACCCCTAGACTCCCACTATAACTAAGTGAACTAAGAGATTATCTGCTCTTTTTGCATGACTAATCTCAAAACAATCATAAATTAATGAAAGATTATAAATATAATCACTAATTAAATTAATATGTGTGTAGCTGTTTCTTTTATTCTTTACTGCCTCAACCAAATTTAGAGTCTCACTCAACAACACCTCCAAATAATAATATAATCTTCGTCCAATTCCATAACTAAACAAATCACTCAAAATTTTTGATATGCTTACTTCCGATCTTTCCACCTCATTCCGTAATGTTTCTAATCTCAAGTTTGTTTCGAAATCAGGTCAAGTCCGAAAACTATATAACAAATAATCTCAGAATACACTAGTTCAAATGTAACAATTTGAATAATTCACAAAACCATCAAAACCCCCTAAAAATCATATTTTGTTAGTGCAATTGGTAGTAGTACTCTACCTTATATACTTTACTAAAGTCCTTGTATTACTCAATGTGGGACTTGGGTGTTAAAAACTCCCCTATTTATATTCCTGGCATCCTCGTCGGGACGAACAAATAGCTCAGGCTNATATTATTTTATAAATATATATATATATTATTTATGTAATATTATATATGTATTATACATTATTTAGTAAAAAAAATATTTTTTACTTAATTTTCTGATTTAGATTTTGGGTTCGGGTTCGGGGTTTCGGATTTCGGGTTTGAATTTTCGGGTTTTGGGATTTTCGAGTTTGAATTTCGGATTACGGATAAATTCAAATCCGATCCGAAATCCATCGGATCGGATTCGGGTTTTAAATTTTGGGTTCGGGTCGGGTTCAGATTTGGATTTTGTCAAACCCGACCCGATTGACATCCCTAATAATGAGTATTTCTTATGTTTTGGATTACTTGGTTGTACAGAAAATCAGAACTTATTGATTACGGTACTGATTAAATTAACAGAAAAAATTATTTAGAATAATTATTGGATATAATTATATTATTATAATAAAAGTTGTTATCATATATATTATCTAAGAATAATTTATAAAAGTTAATCGAATTATATAAATATTTCATAACGATTAATTGGAGCTTTTTAGAACACTAATAAAAATTTAAAAAATATTATAATTTTCAAAAAATTAAAAAATAATATTTATAAATTTTGTATGTTGGGGGTGGTATTTTAAGTTTCATATCAAAAAAGTTCAAAAATTATATATTTTTTTATTGTATAAATTTTGGCTTCACCAAGAATGTTAAATAAATAACACAACAAATATATTTATGAAAATATTGCAAATTAATATTTAAGAGAAATCCAACCATAAAGAGTTTATCTTCCTTGACAAGAAATTACCCTTTACATGACTTTTTATTTATGAGTTAAGTCACCTCCAACCAATTACTAATAAATATAATCTATTTTGATGTAAAAATCATTTACCCCTCAAATTTTATATTTAAAATTAGATTTGATAATTCGGGTAAACGATTCGATTTCGGATTGGACCAATTTCGAATCGTCGGTTATAGTATATTTATATCCAGTTCGGATCTAGTTTCGATTTTGCATAAATGGAATAAGTTTCGGTATGGATCGTTACAATTTCGGTTTAAATCAAAATCGAATAAAAACGGATTAAACTCGGTTCAAATTTCTTGTTTAAAATTAGATTTTGTTTGGATTTGAAAGTTCAATTCGATTAATGTTATAACAGTAATATATATATGTGTGTGTGTGATTCGTTTCTCGATTCTTAATGTTCTGGGTGGTATAAGTGGTGCTAAACCGCCGAGAATTGAAATTTTAAAAAATTGATAATTGAACTAGAACCAAATTGTGAAGAATCGCAATTAGAACCAAAATTTCGATTCGTTTCGAAATGTTACCCCTAGACTCCCACTATAACTAAGTGAACTAAGAGATTATCTGCTCTTTTTGCATGACTAATCTCAAAACAATCATAAATTAATGAAAGATTATAAATATAATCACTAATTAAATTAATATGTGTGTAGCTGTTTCTTTTATTCTTTACTGCCTCAACCAAATTTAGAGTCTCACTCAACAACACCTCCAAATAATAATATAATCTTCGTCCAATTCCATAACTAAACAAATCACTCAAAATTTTTGATATGCTTACTTCCGATCTTTCCACCTCATTCCGTAATGTTTCTAATCTCAAGTTTGTTTCGAAATCAGGTCAAGTCCGAAAACTATATAACAAATAATCTCAGAATACACTAGTTCAAATGTAACAATTTGAATAATTCACAAAACCATCAAAACCCCCTAAAAATCATATTTTGTTAGTACAATTGGTAGTAGTACTCTACCTTATATACTTTACTAAAGTCCTTGTATTACTCAATGTGGGACTTGAGTGTTAAAAACTCCCCTATTTATATTCCTGGCATCCTCGTCGGGACGAACAAATAGCTCAGGCTGAACAGATAACTCATATGCTCATATCGTATATCTCTAACCATTTTGGGATAATATCGGCATGTTTCATGTCACGACCTCCGAAACTCTCCCATTTTAGGATAATACCAACAATTTTCGTGTCTCCACTACAAATCAAATTTTTGAGAGTCGGCTTTTATTATGAAAAATAATATATAGCAAATATAATTCCATTATCTAATTTGGGACCTCGCGATAGATTTGGATTCTATCATATAAACATATGAAAATAAATAATTCAAAATATATAATAGAAAAAAACAGGTCTTAGTTCGAAATACCATCTGTACAAACAGGAATCCCTTTCGTTATATGATTTCTTGATATATGATCTATGAGCAATTACTTAGAAGTGCTTACAACCCTTCCTATCCGATAGAAAGGAATCCCACCCATCTTGATTTNTGGATTTTGTCAAACCCGACCCGATTGACATCCCTAATAATGAGTATTTCTTATGTTTTGGATTACTTGGTTGTACAGAAAATCAGAACTTATTGATTACGGTACTGATTAAATTAACAGAAAAAATTATTTAGAATAATTATTGGATATAATTATATTATTATAATAAAAGTTGTTATCATATATATTATCTAAGAATAATTTATAAAAGTTAATCGAATTATATAAATATTTCATAACGATTAATTGGAGCTTTTTAGAACACTAATAAAAATTTAAAAAATATTATAATTTTCAAAAAATTAAAAAATAATATTTATAAATTTTGTATGTTGGGGGTGGTATTTTAAGTTTCATATCAAAAAAGTTCAAAAATTATATATTTTTTTATTGTATAAATTTTGGCTTCACCAAGAATGTTAAATAAATAACACAACAAATATATTTATGAAAATATTGCAAATTAATATTTAAGAGAAATCCAACCATAAAGAGTTTATCTTCCTTGACAAGAAATTACCCTTTACATGACTTTTTATTTATGAGTTAAGTCACCTCCAACCAATTACTAATAAATATAATCTATTTTGATGTAAAAATCATTTACCCCTCAAACTTTATATTTAAAATTAGATTTGATAATTCGGGTAAACGATTCGATTTCGGATTGGACCAATTTCGAATCGTCGGTTATAGTATATTTATATCCAGTTCGGATCTAGTTTCGATTTTGCATAAATGGAATAAGTTTCGGTATGGATCGTTACAATTTCGGTTTAAATCAAAATCGAATAAAAACGGATTAAACTCGGTTCAAATTTCTTGTTTAAAATTAGATTTTGTTTGGATTTGAAAGTTCAATTCGATTAATGTTATAACAGTAATATATATATGTGTGTGTGTGATTCGTTTCTCGATTCTTAATGTTCTGGGTGGTATAAGTGGTGCTAAACCGCCGAGAATTGAAATTTTAAAAAATTGATAATTGAACTAGAACCAAATTGTGAAGAATCGCAATTAGAACCAAAATTTCGATTCGTTTCGAAATGTTACCCCTAGACTCCCACTATAACTAAGTGAACTAAGAGATTATCTGCTCTTTTTGCATGACTAATCTCAAAACAATCATAAATTAATGAAAGATTATAAATATAATCACTAATTAAATTAATATGTGTGTAGCTGTTTCTTTTATTCTTTACTGCCTCAACCAAATTTAGAGTCTCACTCAACAACACCTCCAAATAATAATATAATCTTCGTCCAATTCCATAACTAAACAAATCACTCAAAATTTTTGATATGCTTACTTCCGATCTTTCCACCTCATTCCGTAATGTTTCTAATCTCAAGTTTGTTTCGAAATCAGGTCAAGTCCGAAAACTATATAACAAATAATCTCAGAATACACTAGTTCAAATGTAACAATTTGAATAATTCACAAAACCATCAAAACCCCCTAAAAATCATATTTTGTTAGTACAATTGGTAGTAGTACTCTACCTTATATACTTTACTAAAGTCCTTGTATTACTCAATGTGGGACTTGAGTGTTAAAAACTCCCCTATTTATATTCCTGGCATCCTCGTCGGGACGAACAAATAGCTCAGGCTGAACAGATAACTCATATGCTCATATCGTATATCTCTAACCATTTTGGGATAATATCGGCATGTTTCATGTCACGACCTCCGAAACTCTCCCATTTTAGGATAATACCAACAATTTTCGTGTCTCCACTACAAATCAAATTTTTGAGAGTCGGCTTTTATTATGAAAAATAATATATAGCAAATATAATTCCATTATCTAATTTGGGACCTCGCGATAGATTTGGATTCTATCATATAAACATATGAAAATAAATAATTCAAAATATATAATAGAAAAAAACAGGTCTTAGTTCGAAATACCATCTGTACAAACAGGAATCCCTTTCGTTATATGATTTCTTGATATATGATCTATGAGCAATTACTTAGAAGTGCTTACAACCCTTCCTATCCGATAGAAAGGAATCCCACCCATCTTGATTTACTCTTCATTTCCCTGGTATTAGGAGGTGTAAAAATTGTTGAAGCTTACCCCAATAATCATTTACACGTCTTGTATAACATATAGCTACCATCATTGGATTGATAGAGACTTGTTTATATAATTTTACTATAATCATTGGATTGATAAAGGCTTGTTTATATAATTTTACTATAACCCGACCAAGTTGCCAAAGTAGTAATATATAGAATAAAACTCTTTTTTACTCATATTATGCACGAGCCAAAGAACGCGCACAATAAAAAAAAAACCAAAGTTACACCCTTGATAATCTCCTTAAATTCATTAGGCTCCTATATACCCATACCCCACTGCACCGTATTCAAATAAANATATTTATGAAAATATTGCAAATTAATATTTAAGAGAAATCCAACCATAAAGAGTTTATCTTCCTTGACAAGAAATTACCCTTTACATGACTTTTTATTTATGAGTTAAGTCACCTCCAACCAATTACTAATAAATATAATCTATTTTGATGTAAAAATCATTTACCCCTCAAACTTTATATTTAAAATTAGATTTGATAATTCGGGTAAACGATTCGATTTCGGATTGGACCAATTTCGAATCGTCGGTTATAGTATATTTATATCCAGTTCGGATCTAGTTTCGATTTTGCATAAATGGAATAAGTTTCGGTATGGATCGTTACAATTTCGGTTTAAATCAAAATCGAATAAAAACGGATTAAACTCGGTTCAAATTTCTTGTTTAAAATTAGATTTTGTTTGGATTTGAAAGTTCAATTCGATTAATGTTATAACAGTAATATATATATGTGTGTGTGTGATTCGTTTCTCGATTCTTAATGTTCTGGGTGGTATAAGTGGTGCTAAACCGCCGAGAATCAAAATTTTAAAAAATTGATAATTGAACTAGAACCAAATTGTGAAGAATCGCAATTAGAACCAAAATTTCGATTCGTTTCGAAATGTTACCCCTAGACTCCCACTATAACTAAGTGAACTAAGAGATTATCTGCTCTTTTTGCATGACTAATCTCAAAACAATCATAAATTAATGAAAGATTATAAATATAATCACTAATTAAATTAATATGTGTGTAGCTGTTTCTTTTATTCTTTACTGCCTCAACCAAATTTAGAGTCTCACTCAACAACACCTCCAAATAATAATATAATCTTCGTCCAATTCCATAACTAAACAAATCACTCAAAATTTTTGATATGCTTACTTCCGATCTTTCCACCTCATTCCGTAATGTTTCTAATCTCAAGTTTGTTTCGAAATCAGGTCAAGTCCGAAAACTATATAACAAATAATCTCAGAATACACTAGTTCAAATGTAACAATTTGAATAATTCACAAAACCATCAAAACCCCCTAAAAATCATATTTTGTTAGTACAATTGGTAGTAGTACTCTACCTTATATACTTTACTAAAGTCCTTGTATTACTCAATGTGGGACTTGAGTGTTAAAAACTCCCCTATTTATATTCCTGGCATCCTCGTCGGGACGAACAAATAGCTCAGGCTGAACAGATAACTCATATGCTCATATCGTATATCTCTAACCATTTTGGGATGATATCGGCATGTTTCATGTCACGACCTCCGAAACTCTCCCATTTTAGGATAATACCAACAATTTTCGTGTCTCCACTACAAATCAAATTTTTGAGAGTCGGCTTTTATTATGAAAAATAATATATAGCAAATATAATTCCATTATCTAATTTGGGACCTCGCGATAGATTTGGATTCTATCATATAAACATATGAAAATAAATAATTCAAAATATATAATAGAAAAAAACAGGTCTTAGTTCGAAATACCATCTGTACAAACAGGAATCCCTTTCGTTATATGATTTCTTGATATATGATCTATGAGCAATTACTTAGAAGTGCTTACAACCCTTCCTATCCGATAGAAAGGAATCCCACCCATCTTGATTTACTCTTCATTTCCCTGGTATTAGGAGGTGTAAAAATTGTTGAAGCTTACCCCAATAATCATTTACACGTCTTGTATAACATATAGCTACCATCATTGGATTGATAGAGACTTGTTTATATAATTTTACTATAATCATTGGATTGATAAAGGCTTGTTTATATAATTTTACTATAACCCGACCAAGTTGCCAAAGTAGTAATATATAGAATAAAACTCTTTTTTACTCATATTATGCACGAGCCAAAGAACGCGCACAATAAAAAAAAAACCAAAGTTACACCCTTGATAATCTCCTTAAATTCATTAGGCTCCTATATACCCATACCCCACTGCACCGTATTCAAATAAAGTATGTATTCAAAATTACAAATTGAACAATTTTTTTTTTTATTAACAACATGTCTAAAAAATAACCTATCCTTCATTATAGATAATGTGACAGAAAAAAACATTCATTGTTAAATAATTAAGCACCTCGCCGATAAGATATTCCAATCGATTAAAATAATAATCCGAGTTAATAAAACGATCCCCAATTGTTGTCGATCGCCAATATATAACATACTTGAGCAAGTATATTGATAGCGATAATTGAAAAATAAAATTTTGCTCATTTTTATATAATTTTTCTCGAATAAGAATGGAGGTTAATGTGAACGTAAATGATACGGTTATCCAAAAATTAACGAGGGTATGGTTTATTCAATTAATCGGAATGATGTTCCTATTTCTTACCATTACATTACTAATCCAAACACTAATATATAGNGGTTTAAATCAAAATCGAATAAAAACGGATTAAACTCGGTTCAAATTTCTTGTTTAAAATTAGATTTTGTTTGGATTTGAAAGTTCAATTCGATTAATGTTATAACAGTAATATATATATGTGTGTGTGTGATTCGTTTCTCGATTCTTAATGTTCTGGGTGGTATAAGTGGTGCTAAACCGCCGAGAATTGAAATTTTAAAAAATTGATAATTGAACTAGAACCAAATTGTGAAGAATCGCAATTAGAACCAAAATTTCGATTCGTTTCGAAATGTTACCCCTAGACTCCCACTATAACTAAGTGAACTAAGAGATTATCTGCTCTTTTTGCATGACTAATCTCAAAACAATCATAAATTAATGAAAGATTATAAATATAATCACTAATTAAATTAATATGTGTGTAGCTGTTTCTTTTATTCTTTACTGCCTCAACCAAATTTAGAGTCTCACTCAACAACACCTCCAAATAATAATATAATCTTCGTCCAATTCCATAACTAAACAAATCACTCAAAATTTTTGATATGCTTACTTCCGATCTTTCCACCTCATTCCGTAATGTTTCTAATCTCAAGTTTGTTTCGAAATCAGGTCAAGTCCGAAAACTATATAACAAATAATCTCAGAATACACTAGTTCAAATGTAACAATTTGAATAATTCACAAAACCATCAAAACCCCCTAAAAATCATATTTTGTTAGTACAATTGGTAGTAGTACTCTACCTTATATACTTTACTAAAGTCCTTGTATTACTCAATGTGGGACTTGAGTGTTAAAAACTCCCCTATTTATATTCCTGGCATCCTCGTCGGGACGAACAAATAGCTCAGGCTGAACAGATAACTCATATGCTCATATCGTATATCTCTAACCATTTTGGGATGATATCGGCATGTTTCATGTCACGACCTCCGAAACTCTCCCATTTTAGGATAATACCAACAATTTTCGTGTCTCCACTACAAATCAAATTTTTGAGAGTCGGCTTTTATTATGAAAAATAATATATAGCAAATATAATTCCATTATCTAATTTGGGACCTCGCGATAGATTTGGATTCTATCATATAAACATATGAAAATAAATAATTCAAAATATATAATAGAAAAAAACAGGTCTTAGTTCGAAATACCATCTGTACAAACAGGAATCCCTTTCGTTATATGATTTCTTGATATATGATCTATGAGCAATTACTTAGAAGTGCTTACAACCCTTCCTATCCGATAGAAAGGAATCCCACCCATCTTGATTTACTCTTCATTTCCCTGGTATTAGGAGGTGTAAAAATTGTTGAAGCTTACCCCAATAATCATTTACACGTCTTGTATAACATATAGCTACCATCATTGGATTGATAGAGACTTGTTTATATAATTTTACTATAATCATTGGATTGATAAAGGCTTGTTTATATAATTTTACTATAACCCGACCAAGTTGCCAAAGTAGTAATATATAGAATAAAACTCTTTTTTACTCATATTATGCACGAGCCAAAGAACGCGCACAATAAAAAAAAAACCAAAGTTACACCCTTGATAATCTCCTTAAATTCATTAGGCTCCTATATACCCATACCCCACTGCACCGTATTCAAATAAAGTATGTATTCAAAATTACAAATTGAACAATTTTTTTTTTATTAACAACATGTCTAAAAAATAACCTATCCTTCATTATAGATAATGTGACAGAAAAAAACATTCATTGTTAAATAATTAAGCACCTCGCCGATAAGATATTCCAATCGATTAAAATAATAATCCGAGTTAATAAAACGATCCCCAATTGTTGTCGATCGCCAATATATAACATACTTGAGCAAGTATATTGATAGCGATAATTGAAAAATAAAATTTTGCTCATTTTTATATAATTTTTCTCGAATACTAGATGATGTGTGAATAAATGTTGGAAATGAAAACAAAAAGAATAAGAATGGAGGTTAATGTGAACGTAAATGATACGGTTATCCAAAAATTAACGAG
Organism: Oenanthe javanica; assembly: GCA_008931105.1. Lineage (NCBI taxonomy): Eukaryota > Viridiplantae > Streptophyta > Magnoliopsida > Apiales > Apiaceae > Oenanthe > Oenanthe javanica. The sequence continues at coordinate 18,883 of QRFB01002338.1, forward strand.
GGTATGGTTTATTCAATTAATCGGAATGATGTTCCTATTTCTTACCATTACATTACTAATCCAAACACTAATATATAGAATTAAAGTTTCAATTCCAATTAACCAAACTCATTAATCATGAATCAAATTACCCTTGATTTATCAGAAAAAAACAGTATTTCATATCATCATGAAATAACATGATAAATAAATAGGGTTAAATCTCAAAGTGCTCACTGAAGTGAGAGGCTGGTACCAAATTAGTCACTCTAGTTATCGGCATCTCATTTACACCACTCTAGTTAACAGTGATGACACTGCCGTTAGTCAACATAAGTTGACTAACGGAAAACGTTAAATTTTAACAGAAAATATTAAATATATATTCAGAATTTATTTAAAATCAGACTAAGATTATTTTAAAATTTTAAAATCAGAATTTTTAAAATTTTAAAATCAGAATTTTTTAAAAATTTTAAAATCAGATTAAGATTTGAAAATATATTTTTTTTTAAATTTTAAAATCAGAATAAGAATTTTTTAAAAATTTTAAAATTTTAAAATCAGAATTTTTTTAAAAAAATTTTAAAATCAGATTAAGATTTGAAAATATTTTTTTTTTTAATTTTAAAATCAGAATAAGAATTTTTTAAAAATTTTAAAATTTTAAAATCAGAATTTTTTTNGATCCCCAATTGCTGTCGATCGCCAATATATAACATACTTGAGCAAGTATATTGATAACGATAATTGAAAAATAAAATTTTGCTCATTTTTATATAATTTTTCTCGAATACTAGATGATGTGTGAATAAATGTTGGAAATGAAAACAAAAAGAATAAGAATGGAGGTTAATGTGAACGTAAATGATACGGTTATCCAAAAATTAACGAGGGTATGGTTTATTCAATTAATCGGAATGATGTTCCTATTTCTTACCATTACATTACTAATCCAAACACTAATATATAGAATTAAAGTTTCAATTCCAATTAACCAAACTCATTAATCATGAATCAAATTACCCTTGATTTATCAGAAAAAAACAGTATTTCATATCATCATGAAATAACATGATAAATAGATATAATAGATAAAAGGTGCAAGTAATACAGTAATCACAAAGTTGAGGGACAAGATTGACATTGTCACACCCCTGTTTGACTTGGAGGGTTTTTTTAGTCCTTTTGATTATATATAAAAAATTCAATCTCTCGCTCTTGTTTGTTCGGCAATCATTTCTCTTTCTTAGGGTTTATTTTCAGATCGTCAATTACCCCTCTTTCTTAATCTCCCTAAAAATTAGGGCTTTTTTGATAACCCGTCATTGACACCTCTGAGAATCTCAATTCACCATGTGAAATCTCGAAAAACAACCCCAGTTTGTTGAATTTGTGAGAAAAAGCGAGGAGCCCAATATCTTGAATCATGAATTTACAACCCAATATAACGAATGATATGTTGATGGGCCAAGTGCCCCAAATGGGTAATTCTTCATTTAATGGGCAGGCCCAGAATTTACAGGGTGGTGGTGGTTTACAGGGCTCCGGTGATCATCGAAACCACCCCGATTCGGATAAAGTTAGGGGATTTGTACAGAAGAAGATTTATGAATATTTGAATCGTAGAGGGCAACAACAATCAAGTGATCTTTCTGCGAAAAGAATGATTGATTTGACTAGGTTGTTAGATAAGGCTTTGTTTAATGCTGCTTCAACTTTAGATGAGTATATGAATATGGATACGTTGGAGACTCGGTTGATGTTTTATTTGAAACAGTTGCGGAATACTCGGTTGTTGCAGAATCAGCAGTTACAGCACCAGCACCAGCAAATGAATTCCGGGTTAGGGAATCAGAATCAGCAGTTGCAGCAGCAGCAGCAGCTTAATTCCGGGTTCGGGAATCAGAATCAGCAGTTTGTGCAACATGGGAATTCTTCCGGGAATATCAATACCATGATCCCAACTCCCGGTATGGATTACTCAAGCTTTAATTTTTAATGTATGTATGTGTTTGTACGTGTGTGGACATTTTAGTGAATTATGATGATATTGGATTTTTGACTAGTTCATTATTGGTCCAAATGTCAGTAAAAATATCAACTTTTTAAGTGCTGATGAGGGTATTAGTAAAACAAGTGCCAATTCAAGAATGTGGCTTTATGTTGGGAATTAGTTAATAATGAAACAAGGGGTTTGTTGGGGTATGAATTTGGTAAGAAATTTGAAATTTGATAGTTAGGTAATGGACATTTTTCGAATTTGAACTACAAATACTAGAAATTTACCCTTTTTTTTAAGTGAAGCTTTAATTTTTACTATGTGTATATTGGTTGTGGGCATTAATCTGTATTTGTTATAGTGATATAGGATTTTAGAGCAGTTCATTATTGCTTAGAATGCTAGTCAATTGGTTTTGTCTTTTTAAATGCTAATAAGGTTCCATAAATTAAGTACCAATTTAAGAATTTTAAAAATTGAGACTTTAAATATATTTGTAATACAAAAGGTGGTTGGTTTATGAATTTAGCAAGAAAGTTGAAATTTGATAGTAAAGTGATCAACATTTTAGAAGTATAAATTATAAATTTACACCCTTTTTATGGAATGCAAATTAGATTATTTTTTTTGTTGGAAGTTGAAATCTGCGTAAAATATCAAGTTATCTAGATTAGAATCTTATTGATTAGCAAGTCACAATGAAGCTCTAGCTATATTAAAGAGCTTATACATTTGAAGGGAGTTCACTAGAATCAAACCTTTTATTAGCTTGATAGTTGCATCTTTTGTTATACATAATGTTTAATGTCTTCTGATGTGAATTTTCTTGATTTTTTTTCTTTTTTATTAAAAAATACAGGGGGCTTTCTGCCACTTACTAGTGGCATGGGTAGTGTGTCTTCTTTTTCCAATGGTTATCAACAGCCAACTTCAGTCTTTCCCACAACTTCGGGTAGCAATAACATGATTTCGTCAACGGGTGGTGGTGAGAGAATTTTAAGCCAGATGATGCCTACTCCGGGATTTGTTAACACCAATAATACTGAGGCTTACAGGAGTTTGGAGTCTAGTAATGGTAATGTGGTTCCAACTGTTGAATCTATGATGGTATCACAACCCCTACAACAAAAGCAGCAGATCAGTGGTCAAAACAGACGTATGTTGCACAATGTTGGTAGTCATATCGGTGGTGGGATCAGGAATGGGACCTTCAGTGGTGGTTTGGGAATGATGACTAACTATTCACAGTCTGTGAATGGTGCAGGGAGCTTTGAGAACCAACTGCCAATGTCACAAGTGTTGCATCATGATGGGTACGGGAGTGGTAATGCTGATTTTTCTGGGTCTGGTACTTGCAATGTGTATGCTTCTATGAATGCTCCCGGGCTAATGACAAATAATCAGGCCAACCAGTCAGAGTTTGTCATTGCTCAACAGGATGTACATGTAACGCCTTTGATTGAACAGCCGGTAAAGATTAATTCTCACTCTACACAATCATTAACTGAGAATGTTGTGCAGTCTCGTCAACAACAACTTCTCCAGCAACCTAATCAGTTATCCCAACCAAAGTTGCAAAATCAGCCAAATCAGCAGATCCAGCAAAATCAGCAGATCCAGCAAAGTGGGCAAAACCAGAGTTTACAAATTGGTGAATCACAAAGTCACAGAAACCAGATAAGGTGGTTATTGTTCTTGTGTCATGCTAAATCTTGTAGTGCTGCAGAGTCTTGTGTAGAAAAGTATTGCATAAATGGTCAGAAACTGTTTAGGCATATCGAAACATGCACACTAACTCAATGCCCATATCCTCGTTGCAATGGTACAAGGTCATTACTTAATCATCACAAAATATGCAAGAAGCCAGACTGCCCTGTTTGTGTTCCAGCCAGAAATTACATGAAGAAGTTCAGGTGTAAAGAATCTAAGACCAATGATCCTTCTGTCAGTGGATCTTTTAATGCCTATGATACCAGGGATGCCTCAGGTAGATTGATAAATCAGGCGGTTGTAGATACAGAAGATGTCCATCCTCCTGCGAAACGCATGAAGATTGATCAGCCTTTGCAGTCTATATTACCCGAGCCTGAAACTTCTACCCAACCACTTTCGGCCTTCCATGGTTCTTCTACTCTGCAGGATGTGCAGTATTTGGAACATAGACCTGATGAAACTTGCAGGCCAGTAAAATCCAATGTTACAGGGGTGAAGTTAGAAACTCCTGCACAAGGCGTTCCTCGTGTTGACGTGAAAAAAGATATGAATGATACCTCTATGCGATTGTCTGATGGTGTTTCTTCTATTCCCAGTGGTGTTGCTGGCTTCCCTAAGGATGAAAGTATTAATACTGGGAAAGAAGTTGCCCAGATTAAGCCCGAGAATGTCACATTGCCTGCTGAAAACACGGGTACAACTAAGTCCGGGAAGCCTGAAATTAAGGGAGTATCATTGACAGAATTGTTTACTCCGGATCAAGTTCGGGAGCATATCACGGGACTCAAGCAGTGGGTTGGCCAAAGTAAAGCAAAGGCAGAAAAAAATCAAGCTATGGAACACTCAATGAGTGAGAACTCTTGCCAGTTATGTGCAGTTGAGAAGCTTAATTTTGAACCTCCACCTATTTATTGCACACCTTGTGGTGCTCGCATCAAACGAAATGCGATGTATTACACTATAGGAGTTGGTGAGTCGCGCCAATACTTTTGCATTCCCTGCTATAACGAAGCTCGTGGAGACACTATTTCTGTTGATGGAACTCCTTGTCCAAAGGCAAAACTTGAGAAGAAGAGAAATGATCAAGAGACAGAAGAAGGGTGGGTTCAGTGCGACAAGTGTGAAGCTTGGCAACATCAAATATGTGCATTATTTAACAGTCGAAGAAATGAAGGTGGTCAAGCTGAGTTCACCTGTCCAAACTGCTATATAGCTGAAGTTGAAAGAGGAGAGCGTATGCCCTTACCACAGAGTGCAGTACTTGGAGCAAAAGATCTGCCGAGAACAATTCTAAGCGATCACTTGGAACAACGATTGTTTAAACAATTGAAGCAGGAGAGAATAGACAGGGCAAGGGCCCAGGGGAAAAGTTATGATGAGGTTCCAGGAGCAGAATATCTTGTTATTAGAGTTGTTTCTTCGGTGGACAAGAAGTTGGAAGTGAAGCCACGATTTCTTGAAATTTTTCAGGAAGTGAACTACCCAACTGAGTATGCATACAAGTCGAAGGTAGTATTATTGTTTCAGAAAATTGAAGGTGTAGAGGTATGCCTATTTGCTATGTACGTTCAGGAATTTGGAGCCGATTGTCAACAGCCAAATCATCGCCGTGTTTATCTGTCCTACCTGGATTCTGTGAAGTATTTCAGGCCAGAGATTAAGGCAGTAACAGGAGAGGCTCTACGTACATTTGTTTACCATGAAATTTTGATTGGCTACCTTGAATACTGCAAAAAACGCGGCTTTACGAGTTGCTACATATGGGCCTGTCCTCCACTGAAGGGTGAAGACTATATCTTATATTGTCATCCGGAAATTCAAAAGACCCCAAAATCTGATAAGCTGAGGGAGTGGTATTTATCAATGTTGAAAAAAGCTTCAAAGGAGAAAGTTGTGGTTGAGTTAACTAATTTATACGACCATTTCTTTGTACCTGGGGCCGGTGAGTGTAAAGCTAAGGTGACTGCAGCTCGACTGCCATATTTCGATGGTGACTATTGGCCTGGTGCTGCTGAAGATATTATCTTTAAGCTTCGACAAGAAGAGGATGGTGGGAAGCTGCATAAGAAAGGAACAACTAAAAAAACATTTACCAAGAGAGCTTTAAGAGCATCTGGTCAAGTTGATCTTTCTGGAAATGCCTCCAAGGATCTTATGCTAATGCATAAACTTGGTGAAACAATTAGCCCAATGAAGGAAGACTTTATCATGGTCCACTTGCAGCATTCGTGCAGTCATTGTTGTATTCTGATGACCTCGGGAAACTGTTGGTTTTGCAGCCAGTGCAAAAATTTCAAGTTGTGCGATAAATGCCATGAAGAAGAACAAAAACTTGAGGAGAGAGATAGGCATCCGATCAATCAGAGGGGGATGCATATGCTCTACCCTGTTGAAGTCACTGGTGTACCTGCTGACACACAAGATACAGATGAGATTCTTGAAAGTGAGTTCTTTGATACCCGGCAGGCCTTTTTGGGCCTTTGTCAAGGTAATCATTATCAGTATGATACCCTGCGCCGTGCTAAACATTCTTCGATGATGGTCCTTTACCATCTTCACAATCCGACAGCTCCTGCATTTGTGACTACATGCTATGTGTGTCATCTTGACATAGAAACCGGTCAAGGTTGGCGCTGCGAGATATGCCCGGATTATGATGTATGCAATGCTTGTTATGAAAAGGATGGAGGGGTTGATCATCCTCATAAATTGACTAATCATCCATCAATTGCGGATCGTGATGCACAGAACAAAGAAGCTAGGCAACAGAGAGTGATTCAGCTGAGGAAAATGCTTGATCTGCTGGTGCATGCATCTCAATGTCGTCTTCCAGAGTGCCAGTATCCTAACTGTCGCAAAGTGAAAAGGCTTTTCCGCCATGGTATGTACTGCAAAATACGGTCGGGTGGAGGCTGTGTTCTATGTAGAAGGATGTGGAATCTACTTCAACTTCATGCTAGATCATGCAAAGTATCTGAATGTCATGTGCCGCGCTGCAGAGATATACGGGAACATTTGCGGAGGAATCAACAGCAGGCTGATAGTCGTCGACGTGCTGCTGTTACAGAGATGATGAGGCAGCGGGCTGCTGAGGTTGCTAGTGGTAAGTGATATCAAGCTGCGAAGATATGCCAATCAACAAGCATGCTTCTGTTCAAATGAAATGAGTCGTCAAAGATTGTATTTTTGTTGTTTCTGGTTTTTGCCGCTAACACCTACATCAGGACAGTAAACAACACAAGTAGCTTTCCATTGGTGGCTTCTGGTGGCAATTTCGGCAAAGTTGGTTGACTATGAAGCGACTTGATCAATTTTTTCATTCTTATCAGGGGGGAGTGAGCAATTTTTTGATTCTTAAAGTTAAAATCTTCCCTTCCCTTGTAATAAGTATTTTGTTTAAGCTGTACACAAGTCAGAAATACAGTAGCAGCAGGAGAAAGGAGTTGATATAAATTATGGATTATGTTTTGGCAATATGGCCGGTTATACTTTTGCAGTTTTTTACAAATCATTGACTTCACTCACATTTTGTTTGTGTGTTGTGAATCGTTTCAGTAAAATCTTTATGAAATCATTACTCCTTTCATCCCAAAAATTTAGCTTTGTTCATTATAATTCTTTTGTTTGCTGGGGTTGTATGGGAATGTTTATTGTCCAGTGCTTGCTTGTTAGCATCGCCTATGCTGCATGGACATATTTTAAAAGTCTTATATGCTGACAAAAGGTAAGCTTTTCGTATAGAGGGAACAAATGTTTAGAATTGCCTGGGGAGGTTGGTGTATTAGTATTATTACTATTGTTAATACTTATATTTATTTCTTTAACACATAAATAATATTTTTTTATTCAATATAACAGATTTTGAAGTATACGGGGAAATGGAGACACCTTTTGCCTATCCTTGGATCGTTGTTCATATATGTTTTCAAGCATTATAGAAAAATACATACATATTTCTGTCAACTTCATAGCAGTTGTATGAAAAATCTTTTGCATAATCAGTTTCATATATCTGTGCAAGAGCTACCGGAGCTTTTGTTTTACTTTAACTTCGTAGAGATTCCAAGAATGCTATTTCTGCTACTGATATCCTTAGTATGATGATCCGTGATTAATAAAAAAACGACTTAGGGGGTGTTTGACTTAGTTTATAAGTAATAAGTTACTTTTTTAAAAAAAATATTTTCATTTTTTTTTTTGAAATTTAATATTTATTTTAGAAATTTAAGACCAAATCTTATTTCCAAATTTAAAAATAAGTTACTTATTTTCAGAAAAAATACATATATACCAACTTTTTCAGCCTATAAGCTACTTATAAGCTCCCCAAACAGGGGCTTAGTTTATTTTTGGAAGGAATCTTGCGGTGTGTTCTTTATTAAGACATCGGTTTATGTTTAGCTGCAATGAGAATTCTCCTCGTCATGTCGAGCTACGGGTGTTGATCAGAAAGACTTTCAAGCTGCTAATGACAATGAATACAAGTGCAGGGAAGATTTGAGTCGGTGAAATTTTGTGATTTGGCTAAAAATAATTTAATGAGATTGATCCACTGTTGAAATTATTGTAGAAGATCGGGACAAGATAAATTAAAATAAAACGTCATTCTGGTTGATATTGAACCAAACAAACAACAAACAAACTGATATCACATTCCTTACTACGAATAGAACCTCCAAATGCCCATTTATTATTGTGTTCTTCTGATTAATATCATAACCTGCATCTGCAAGAAACATATTTAATTACAGTCTTAGTATGATGAATTGTGACCTGCAGTTGCACATGAGTAGTCAACCTTACCAGGATTCCCCAACTACTAAAATCATATAACTATCGCTGCTTTCATCTAGTTAATCCTAAACATTCGTGTAGTCGATTTTTTGTACGCATACAGTGATATAATCCACAAATTATGCGAGAAATGTAATTTGCTATTTCAGAAACCAGACAATCCTTTTGCACTGACAAGCAACACCATCAGTATACAATTCTTTGCATGGACGCACTCAAAACTGTTGGACCAGAACATGTACCTTCCGTCACACATAAAAGACGGTCAAATAAGGTAAAAACCACTCAGTAGTAGGAACTATTGACAATTACTTCTCAATTGCTATTATATATACCACAATTTAGTTAGTTTTTACATATTTCACAAGGAGCAATATTTAAGGGAAAATGCAGAATATAAAACAAATTTAACATTTTTCCAGGCCTAGTGCTTGATGCCACAAAAACCAGTAATAACTATGACATGCGTTCCACTACAAACATTTAAACTACAAACTTTATGCAAAATGATTAATTAGTTTTAGAGTTTGGGCTATAATGGTTTGTATTTGAACACAAGCCTAGCCACTAAGCAACTCTCTTTTAATTTCTTCCTTTGCCACTTTTTTATGCAGCACTAAAACAACTTCATGTGCAAAGGAAAAGATCTGTAATGCAACCTACAATACTATAACTACAGACCTTGTCTGTTCGAATTTGTGACAAATAATTATACATTTAAAGCAGTATTCAACAAATTTACACCACCAAGCCAACAAGTTCTCACCACCAACTATACTCCAAATGACACACAAAGTTAAAGCTTATAGCAGTGTGACAAATTATGGATTTAGTAGTAGTATTTTACAGGTTATCATAACCAACAATATCTTTTTAGATCTCAATTAATGTTTACACATCAAAATATCACTCATAGACTCTCTTCTTTTATGTTGATTTTTAAAATTTTCTTTCTCCACCTTTAAGAGTTCCTATTCCACCGCGATATCACAATCATAGTCGTCTTAAGGGTTGATCTCAATCTCTGTTACTTTACTGTAATATCAGATATTTCCTTGAATTTAATATTGATACAGGAAAAGTGTTTTGTTACTATATCTATCAAGGCTGCAGGCATTTTTGGGAGAAGCGGCCAGCTCTGGTTTCAACAGGCATTTGCTTTCAGTCTGTCTCAGCCCAGCATCATATTGGTCATGGTTATATCTTATCCATACAGGGTTCAGTAACAAGTAGCAATGACATATGCCATATGTTTCCGCATATAAACTTCTTTCTGCACGAGATTAGCATTCTTCTGAAACAATTATTGATTGTAAAGTTTTTAACTATGCATTCTGGAATGAATGATAGCTTATATGTCCACAGGAAGTATAAGGCCTATCCGGGGTCGTGATTTAGTCGGTATATTTTATTATTTGACTTTTACATGGAGGATTTTTCGTTATTTTTTTGTGTGAAAGCAAAAGATAACAACATATGATATTCCACCAAAGAAAAACACAGATCATAAGGTTGTGTTCACTTGGTGAGAATGGAATGAGAAATTATAAATAAATTTTATGAAGGAAGAAGAATATATGAGTGAAATTGTGAATAAATATGAGGGAGTTTAAATTTGTTATGATGAGGATTGTAGGGAAAATGGTGAAGAAATGGAATGGAGCATTCCTTTCAAAACATGTGGGTTAGAATTTTAGTTCAAGTAGTTTGGAATGGAATGAAATAAAGAATGAAAATTATAAACATTTTCATTAATCTTATCCAAATAAGAGTATAAATTTCATTTAATTTTCCCCTCATTCCATTCCATCCAAGTGAACACAGCCTAAAGTGTACAATAAAATCAGTAACCTAATCATCAAAATGTAATCGTATAAGTAAGAAACATTGCATACCTCTTCTTGGTTCTTCCCCTCTTCATTCTCTTGTCATATGTTGTCTACCTACATTCCTGACAAATGTAGCCATAAGGTGAAACAAGACTCTCCTCATACATAGCCACATCAAGTGTACCTGCCCTTTCTCGCAATCTAACATCGAGATTCATATTTAAACGTTTTACTCGATCATACAAAACAAGTTTTTCACACTCAATCATCAACAAAACTTTATCTTCAACATAACAAACCGGGAAAATATGCTGTATGCTGCCATCAGTGTTATAAGCTCCTCCGAACGAGAGTGTCCTGGTCCAAGATTCTTTCACCCCATACTCCATCATCACCCACATCTCCAAAAACGAATCCACATCCTGCTCCCTAGACAAAACACAAACACACCCATCCAACACTCCCAAAGCCTTAACCCCCCCTCTCATTCAGATCCCCCGCAACGACAATATCTTAAATTCCTCTTTAGCAAAATCAAACCCCATAATTTTACAAACAGGTGGAAACTTCCCACCAAATCCTAACCAATAAACCACACCATTAACACAAACCGGTTTCACCCACGGACGAACCCGAAAAGGAACCTTAGCCAAAACAGTCTTCCAAGTATCAGCTTTAGCTGAATAAACCCTGATCACTGACTCACCAACTCCAGTATTATCAGTACCAATACTAACCACCATATAGTCATCACACAACTTAACATAACCAAACCCTGAAAGCCTGATCCGAGCATCCGCTGGAAACATTCCAGGATCAGGCAAAACCCGAAATTCTCGAGTTGTCGGATTCAAGAAAGAATACATGCCATCATAGTAGATGCACACTAAGCCATTGCATGAGCCAACTAGTTGCATAGCTTCACCAGGGTGATTGTTAAAAGGGTTTGAAGGTAGTTGAAGAGGAAGTGGACGAGGTGGAGCTTGGTGATCATCATTATGTAAGATGTTAAGAGTGTGAAGAGTGGAAGTGGAGAGAAGAAGATGGTGTTTGAGGTTGATTTAGTTGAGGTGTGTTTTAGTGAAATGGTGACTAGTGATCAGAGTTTTGAAGGGTTTAGAGACACATTTGAGTTGGCATAGTGTCTTAACTGGAAGTCTTGAAAGTATGTTGGTGTTGAGTTCAAGTGGTAGATTCTCCATTGTAAGAACAGGAGTAGATAGATGATAGTTAGATCACCTTTTGTTAATTTGGCCGAGTGGAAGTCGGAAGATGAGAATTACTTGCTCTAGAGACTAGAGTTATTATAAATTTATAATTATGGAGTCAAGCATTGACTCCATAATTTCTTAGCTCTGCCATTTGGTATTGTTCGAGTGCTCAAAAACACATGGTTTTTCTCGGAAAGTGTTTTTTCTTCAAAAATTAAAATTGTTCTTTTAAGAGAAAAGGGAGGGATTGAGTGAGTTTGGTATCAGAAATCGGGTTAGGGTGGTATGAGAATGAAATTTTATTATTGATATCATGTGTTTGATTTAGTTCTGCTATGAAATTATTTAATATAAAATATTATTGAATTAATAATCAGATAAATTTATTTTATTATATAAATAAATTATTTTATTATTGGCAATGCTTGATTGTACATATTCTTATTTTATTATTATTAATAATGTTAAATATCAAAAGTAAAATAATAATATTAAAATTGATATTCATACTCTTTCCTCATACCCACCTCCCTCTAGGTATCAAAACCCATATCTTGTGGGTTTGAGGTATGATGTTGAAATTTTAAAAAACTGAAACAAAGACCATGTATGAGTTTTATCCATTCTAAACTCATACCTCATTCCAGAAACCCCCGAACCAAACGAACCCTAACTATATATGGAGTATCTTATTGCTAAATATATTGTTTTTTATATTATATAAATAGATAAAAAAAATACTATTAAAAAAATCATTGAATTTTTTAAATAAAACTATTTTCTCATAATACATTAATTTTAAACGGTGTCTCAAACTAAATGGTTGATGAAAAAATCTGGTAATCAACAAAGTTTGATGTTATCTATCGTTCTAACAAGACTAAGATGAACGGAAAAGTAACCGAAGTATAGTGGTGATGTATATTAGGGACTGAGATTGTTTTTGGTTATTCTCTTTGAGCTCCCCAACTTCTAACCCCTAACAATGTGTCTATGTAACCATATTTATATGGGATCAAACTCACGTATAATTCTTATTGAAGTAGAAATCCGTCAGGAAAATGTTCATTTCTTGAAGTCGAAATCGAAACTCACTTGGAAGATGTCTCTACATTGACACTTGTTTGAATAGTCCTAATCCAGTATAAAGCCCAAGTACTTCATGAATCCGTCGTTGACCCGAAAACGGTGGGTTTTAGTCAGTCAACTACAACTATTTTCTGGATACCTCACTAGAAATTAGTACTAGATCCACCCCGAATACTGGACACGTCTTAAACTCCAAGACAGGGATACCATAACCCGCCTAAGTACATAGGATATTAGAAGTCGAGGTAAGTAGTATTCCAAAACTCCTGACCGTGAACAATTCGTGAAGTACATATTAAGGGTTTTAATAATTAACTCAGTAGGGAATAATTAACCCCATACAACCTTTTTAAATCAAGGCAAATCCCTGTAGACCTAAGAGGTCACACCTTCTTCCCGGGACGTGCCCTCACACCTTCTTCCCGGGACGTGCCCTAAAAGGTCGAGATTCTTCAAATAATAAACATCAACCAAAAGCATGATTATTAGAATAAAATATTTTGGACCAAACATGACGCGCCCTACCTTGCCCAAGGCGCACCTAGACGGGCGAGGAAAAACCTATAACCACAAATTTTCTATAAATAGAGCTCAATATCATCCAAAAGTGGTCCAATCTATAATTAGGTCTAAAGAGAATACTATGTCGAAATTCGGGCATAACATAAATTAAACACAATAAACCACGTTATGTGTGGTTTAGTTTTAATTCAATTATTATTAAAACAGATTATATCATTATAATACATTTTTATTAAGAAAAATTAATATTCATTTTGTCAAAAATATCCATAATATATGTTCCATATAAAAAAAATTACAGAAGTATTTTTCTGATAACACCCATATTCAAAAATACGATGTATCATTAAAAAGTTTATTTTTATTTTTAATTAAAAAAAGTAATTTAGAATAACTAAATGAGAAATTTATATCCTATCGATAAAAATAGTCCAAACATTAGAAATAAATATTCTAATTATTTATAAAAAAATGTAATATTTTCATCAAATTTTCATTATATTATCATCAAGAAGACAAGAACATCTTTCTTATTTTACTAGGCGAAAAAATAATCTTAGGGGTGTATTCAATTCAGATTTAAAAGTATTATTTATAATTCATTATTTTTTTATTAATTGTATTTGATTCAAGATTTCACGCAGGATTGATAGATTATATACATAATTCATAGAGTCTGCGTGTAGTTAATAATGAATCCAGCAGAATATCTTGTAATGAGGTAAAATTTTAAAATATCAAAAATATATAGGAAAATCTAACATAATCCATAGATTTTTAGAATCCATCGGCATTAATAAGTTTTTGAATACCACTAAATTTTAATTGATTAATAATAATAATCCATATTGAATACTTCTAGATTCTAAATCATTAATTAAAATCTTAATTGAATATCCCGGATTTTAAAGCATGGTTTAAAATTCTGATCGAATGTCCTAAATTTTAAAATATTATTTAAAATATTGATTGAATATATTTGTAAAATACAGAAAAATAACGCAGAATCCGGATAGTATACAACAATATTTTTAAAAAATAAATACTTGCATCAACACATGTAATTGAAGTGCGGGGCTCCCTTTGCCATGTACACAAGGGTAACTATACATACAGAAGTACATCAATTTATTCCCCGCCAAGATTTCCCGCCATCACATTTCATCTGTTATCAAACAGATTGAAATACATACTGATTCGTTTGATTTTGTGGGCATGGCAACCCAATCTGATCCTCATGGCTCTGCTTTTTCTGCTGCTGAGGTTCCCCCCCCTCTCTCTCTACATGACTAATTAGATCATTATATGTATAATTTGGGCCTTAATTTGTTGTGGGTTTTTGTTTACTGATTATGGGTATCTCTTAATTTGTATAATTTAGACCTCAATTATTGATAGTGATTAATTTACTAAATTACTGATGGTGGGGTGGCATTTAATTTGATTCTTGCAGTTGGAGTTTCTTGCTGAAGATGAAATGGTTGAGATTGTTCCGAATATGAGAATGGATCCTCTCAATTTGATATCTGTACTTTTCGATATTACACAATTATACTCTTTTTTTATGTGTTAGTTTTGATGAATTAGTTGATTTATTTGTTTGCATATTGCGTAATTTGAAGGGGGATTTTGGGCCTTTTCGTCCACAAATCGCAACTCAGGTGCCTTTATGGCTAGCAGTGGCTTTAAAGAAGAGAGGGAAGTGTACTATAAGACTTCCTGATTGGATGTCAGTTGGTGAGTTTTCTCATTCGCCTAAATTAGATATGTGGGTCAGACTTTATTTTCGGATCATATAGAACCTCTGATAGAATAGGTGACGATAATTTAATTGATTGAATTTTGCGATAGCATAATCAGGAGATAAGTTGCAACTTTATAAGTTGGGTTGGTTATGAATACGGAACTTATGGAACCTGGATGTTGAGGGTTCAGGTGTTTTGTGCTTACCTTGCACGAATTACATGAGAAGCCTAATATTATTGATAACCTCCTTAATCTTATTCATCACTGTATCAGGCTGTAAATATTACACTAAAATGAGGATATTGAGGTTCAAGATCAGTTCATCCTCACGTGTCTGTACTTTCGTAATATCATGATTCATGAGTCTATGTACAATATTACTGACTCAAGTAGCATATTCATCAATAATGGTAAAAGAAAGAAATCACTAAGCTAAAAATGTAAACTCGTGATAAAAAAGATAGTAAGGTTGAGGGCAAACCAAGCTTGTGTGGAGTAATACTGAACTTTGGTTGCTAGCTACTACTTATATTCCTTCTATGCCCGCTCTTTGTATCTCAGACATAAACTTGAAAATAGTAAAGATATAACGGATCTTTTTGAAGAGTATACTTGTTTCAATATATTATTCTTCTATATTGAAACTTAGAACATAGAACTGCATACATTTAATTTAGAAGTATGAAAGTATAACCGAATCAAAGATCTAGAGATGTCAACTGTCTATGTATTGAATTTGGTCAAAAGATTTCCCTAAGATCGACAAACTTTGTTTTTCGCTTAATGTGCATGAATTGTTTTTTCCCCTATGTAATTAAAAAATTATTGATTTTAGAATGATATGGCTTCTGATCCTACTAGAATTTGTATTGTTAGAAGCACAGAAAAGGCTCTAAGTTTTTTATATTATCATGTTATCTAATAATCCTACTTGCAAAAACTCAGATGGAGTGTCTGGTCAATCACATATTTTGAATAGTCTGACAGTGGTACCCTGTTATGCCAAAACTTATACACTAAAATGAAGTGCAGAAAACCTTTAACTCGTTCCAGTGTTTAGGTTTTGAGAATGGCACTTTTAGTTAATGAAAGTCCATGTAATCTATAATATTGTATAATAATAGCATCATAAAAGTAGATTTTTGTAGTAGATTAAGGTCATAGAAGTTGCTATCAGTTTTTATGTTTCTTGTAGACGTAGTCAAGTGGCATAGACTCTACTTGCTAAGTTTTTCTAGATGTAAGGCTTAGTGTGTCTCTTGCTTGTAAAGCATTTTAAGGTTCTCAATTCCATGTTTAGAAGAATAATGTAATATATTATTTATATTTAAAGTAAAATATAAATCGGTCTGACATTGAATTCTCTGCTGTGTGAACTAGAAAAGTTAACACAGGTTTTGGAAGCAGAGCGTGATTCAGCTAGGGATTTTCAACCACTTCCATTCCATTATGTAGAGATTGCCAGACTTCTTTTTGACCAGTGAGTAAACTCATGTATTATCTATAGTAATGCCTGGCATACAATTCAAACAAAAGGTTGATCTATTTTTTCTGTTCTGTAGTGCTCGTGATGACATTCCAGACATATATATGGTAAGCCTAAGACTGTAAATTTTAGTAAAACTTATTTAGCAAAAAAAATTTAGTAAATCTTTTCATTGTTACTTTCACTCAGAGTTAAAAATTAATTGTTCTTATATAGGCGAGGTCTCTTATTGAAGACATCAAAGATGTTAGATTCCACAAAATTGGCACTGGATTAGAGATAATATCTGAGCGTACTTATGCAGTAAAGGTATGATTTTCCTCTGCCTTGAGATTATAATCACTCCGTCCTTATTTAGTTGTTC
>QRFB01002338.1:43769-55091 GCA_008931105.1 Oenanthe javanica
TATGCAATCCTAAGATTTTGTATGTACACAACACCCATATAAACATGTCTGCAATTCAAAGAAGCCAAGTAAATATTTTATGCATTCATTCACTATTCACTACTGATTCTTATATTTAATCTTTATGTTCTTACTGTTAAAAATCACTAACTGCTATTTAATTTATGTATTTGAATCTTTTTGTCAGCTGGATCTATTGGAGTTTATAGATTGGACAGGGATTGAATGTTTGAATCAGAACCCAAGTCACCCTTTTGGCAATGCTCTCAAACAGGTACTTATATACATGTATTTTGTATATATGTATGTTTTTTACTTAATGTACTTAAAGTAAGGGTTTTTAATTCTTGGTATTCTTTGAAATTTATTTATTTATTCTTGGTTACTGATAATTCTGTTTGAAGGTGTTTTGTATGAGTCACTTGGTGGTGGTGTTTATTTTGAATTATATTTTGTTTGTGTAAAAGTTTCGATTTTTATATTCTGCTTCATGTTCTTTAAGTCGGGTGTATTTTTTTCTGTTATAGATTACTTCAATTTAAGGATTTTGATAACTAGTTGGGACTAAGACATACTATTATGATAATGTTGATGTTGATTTATTTCATAGTTCATACTTTGTAGTGTTTCAGTTAGTGAGTGAACTGATGATGCCTTTCAGTTTTTTATGTTCCTTTATAGCTGGATGAGTGTAGTCAAGGGGTGGTACTAATAGCTGGGTAAGTATATATATTCTATTCAGCTGGGTAAGTATATATATGATTATATTCTATTCAACAGCATCGGCCTTGTAATATTAATTCCCCCGATGTTGGGTGTATCACAAAGATGAAAAAATGGATGTAAAGAATTGAAAACAGTGTTAAACAAATGATAGATGTAGTGAACAGTTAGCATGAATTTAGGATCTACCAGCTTAGGACATTTCATATTTCAATTGTTAACGTGCATATAATTATCAGATGATGAACTTATAATTATGGTGTAACCTTCTGCTTCGCTAAACGAGTCACCTTCAAGGCTCCAAGTGGCTCACCGTCACCTAATAATTGCTATTTTTCATTTTTTTCCCTTTTGTCTCTAATGAGACTCACTATAACTATATATACGATTCTTGTCCTCAAATTTGTTATTCAAGTATAGATACTCATTTGTAAGGCTAAAAGCCAGTATATTCAAAAAAAGTACATATACTCTTTAACAATTATGCTACATGGATTACCGACAATATGTGATATTTACTATTACATCTTATTACAGTTTTGTATCTGGTTAACCTATAAATATTATTTAAAGTTTATATGGAGAAAACTGGGTCTGCGGATCTGCGCATGATGTCATATTTACATCTGAATATAGAAAGAGAAAAGAAAAGAATGAAAATGCTAGAACAGAACAACGTCGATTTGTGTTTTCTATAAAATCAAGATGATGGTGTCTTGGGTGTCAGCTCAAGCTCGCCCAGGCGCTCAAGCGAGCAACTGCATCTTAATATATAGCTAAAAGGATACTTAATTATATGTAATATATATATTAGGTAATTTTATACATAAATTAATGATAACGCGTCATGAACTACTTATTACAGTTGTGCATGTCATGATGGTTTGCGCCCACCATGACTTGGCATTACACTACGATTACTGTAATATCTACTATTCAACATTTATTATCTAAAGATCAATAACGCTTCCTAATTCACATAAGTTATCTTATTTTATTATTGTACCAACTATATGCTTTGCCAGCACAGTGAATCATTTGAATCCACTGTTTATCGACATTTGAAAGGAAAAAACTAGCCCAGCCCTACCTACGAATAATTCTTTACTAGTAAAAATTAAACAGCTTATCGGTTTCTCATTAGTTAACTTCTTTAGCAAATATGTTATTCCTATATCTCTACTTCCACATTACTGTTACGTTGAAATTATGCGGCTTGTGGAGAAGATTAAAATTCCGAGCCATGCAAATCTTTGTCTTTGGGTGATTGTTGTCGTTCATTATTACTCCTTTTTTTCGTGCCTGTTATTTATCCTCAACAGTTGCATGTTTTTCTTAATGATTATTAATATATACAACAAATCTATGCATTTAATAGTAATTACCTGAACCAAAATTTAAATAAATTTTTAGTGAGGAACCTAACTCTAAGAGGCAAGCAAATCAAGTCTATTCAAAAGAGATATTAGGGAATTGCATGTAGTCTTTTATGCATCACTTGTTGGACGACTTATGCCTTATCTGATCCGAAGATCTCGAGTTGGTTCAAGAAATATCTCATGTTTATAATCTACTATCAAGAATAAAAATATATTTCTGCAGCTTTGTGAGACTTGTAGGAAAATATCACTGAATGATCTTATTTGTCCAATTTGTTTACTATATGAATGCAAATTTTAGAATGAAACAAGATCTGCCATCAAAGGCAAGCTGATGTAGAAATAACATTTTTAGTGTACTGCACTTGAACTCGTGCATCATTGAAGTAAGATTAAATTTATAATATAGCTTTAAGCCTTCAATAATAATTGTTATTAAACAAATTATAAAAAAAAATCAGCTATTGCATATCTTGCAATTTTTTGGTCGTGGGAAATACTAGTTTGTGACCTACTTTTCATCCAATACATAATTATTGCTCTCTCCTTAGCTTCGAAATTATTTTTTCTATTCCCATTACATTGTTATACATTATCTTTCTCACATTTTATAGTTTACTTCTTGCATATTCCGATAATAGTAGAGATTAATTATATATCTGTTGGTGCATTAGGGTTATAGAGAAGATGCTGGTTTGTGTCTGGAGAGTGATGCAGATGAGCAACTGTTAATATATATACCTTTTACCCAAGTTATCAAGCTTCATTCTATGGTCCTGGAAGGACCTGAGGAAGAAGGTATTTCTTTTTACCTGATTTAATCATTAGCAGTTTTCTTGGTGTACTGGCTACGATATGAAGATGAAGTGAAATCAATCTGGGTATTCCATTTTTATATACAATGGCGTAATTTCACTTAAAAAATCTTTCATTTTAAGCTTTATATTACAATTTGTTTTTGTACTCCAACTTTATAATTATGACAAATTGTTTTGCACTTTTGTTATATACTTTATGGTTTTCTAAAAAGAAGATGCTTCACTGATTAACGAGTACATGAAGCTATTTCTGATTCTCGTGTAAGAGTTAAAGGTCGATTAACTGTTATTAGTTTCAAGTCATTTTACATCTGTTGAACTAATGCGGCTCTACATGGGTCCTATTGTCTTGTAAATGACAAAACATAATTGTGGATTCTGAATCATTTAAGAAAATATTACCACCTTCCACCTGTTATGATATCTATGATGCTGTAGTAATGTTAATATCTACTATAAGATAATTATATTGTTGAAGAAGTAAATTAATATGTAAGTTTGTAACTTGTAAGCATAAATGAATAATCAAACTTCTGAATAATTCTCAAATGGAAGTAAAATTTGGAAATCGTCAAAAAAACCTTAAGAAGTTGGAAGAAATGAGATATGTCATAGCGTTTAGGTATTCTGTGCAAATTATTACAGGCCTGTGTTTCTTCTAGTGAATGCTTTTTAATATATATTGTTCTCTTTTATCCTCCATTTTTCGTTTGTGATATTGAACACTTATTATTGAGATTCTCAAATTGTAAAGTTTGGAATAAATTATATATTTACAGTTATATGAATAAGTAAATTGTAAAGTTTGGATAATAGTGTTTTTAAGTAAATTATCTCTACTATATAGCTGAAAGTTACTTTGGTTATGATTACTAGGACCATATTTTCCCCATATTAACACATACGACTATTTTTTATATCTTTTGTTTGTTAAATACAGAAATTCCTTAGGATAAAAGTCACTAATTTTTAAGTCATTATTATTATGTTTAGAACCAGGTTTATAAATCCTTGCAACACAACCTCTTTTGTCAGTGGCTCAGAACTTGTTGGATAGGAACAAGTACATACTAAACCATGGGAGACCTTTATTCNCATCTCAAGTCTACATAATTGTAATCTAAGACAATAATCCCGACTTTAGTTACAGTTATGGCTTCATTCAGAAAGGGGTTGGGAATTAGAAAGAATAAGATGAACAAAATATTACTCTAGTGGGAAACAGGTTGAAAATTAGAAGAATGGACATAAAAAAAATATACATAAATAACTTGTTAAAATGAATAAACTATAAATACCTAAACCGTGAAAATTCATTGGAAGTCTGGATTATAGCAACTGTGATATCACTTTTCTTTTCTTTCAAATGATTCATATTTTAAAACTGACTATACAACTAAAAAAACAATACTTTCTCAGGAACCAACTACCTTCGTACCCGGCCTCATAAATTTGACATTTCCAACCGGTAAAAGCATCCATATCCTCATAGTGGATACTGTATATTTTCTGTTGAAATAATCAAGATACCATATGCCATAATGTTTTCCGATTCGTTCCTGAAAGTTATGGCACATTTAAAGACCATAATATTGCCATAGCAATTTTTGCNAATCTTATTATAATTTTCCTCCTTGTACCGTACAGATTTTCTAATTGTTTCTTACAAATATTGACAGCAATGTTAATGATTATCCACCAAGTGACACAACTGTTTTATCCTCGGATAACAATAAGGTAAGAATTCTAGTGCCACGCGATTTCCTGCTGTAAGAAATACAAGCTTGCTAAGTATTATAAAATCTCACATTTGATTGTTTTATAGGGCTTACCGATTGCCGTAAAGTATGTCAAGTTTCAAAATGTTCGCAGGTATATAAGTTTGTTGGATGTTAATGTCCTTTCACTTTTTAGTTTTTACTGATCTATTATCTATATAATGTTAACTGTTGGTAGGTTTCATCTTATTGTTGTATGGATCAGTTTGACCATTTTCATTGAGGATAATCAATCTGGGTCTGAGATTACTAAAGTGAAAAAGATTGGCTTATATGGAACTACGTAAGTGTTCTATTACACACCCTTTTGCATTTGAACTATTGCCTGTAAGATACTATACTTCCCTGTATTTTTATGCATCAAGTGATTTTAAGTATCTCAAGTCTACATAATTGTAATCTAAGACAATAATCCCGACTTCAGTTACAGTTATGGCTTCATTCAGAAAGGGGTTGGGAATTAGAAAGAATAAGATGAACAAAATATTACTCTAGTGGGAAACAGGTTGAAAATTAGAAGAATGGACATCAAAAAAATATACATAAATAACTTGTTAAAATGAATAAACTATAAATACCTAAACCGTGAAAATTCATTGGAAGTCTGGATTATAGCAACTGTGATATCACTTTTCTTTTCTTTCAAATGATTCATATTTTAAAACTGACTATACAACTAAAAAAACAATACTTTCTCAGGAACCAACTACCTTCGTACCCGGCCTCATAAATTTGACATTTCCAACCGGTAAAAGCATCCATGTCCTCATAGTGGATACTGTATATTTTCTGTTGAAATAATCAAGATACCATATGCCATAATGTTTTCCGATTCGTTCCTGAAAGTTATGGCCCATTTAAAGACCATAATATTGCCATAGCAATTTTTGCATAATAATCTCCCAAGAGATTATTATGTTCTATTATAAATAATCTTTACAAATTACTTTTAGTCTTGTAGACAATATCTTCAATTGTTTCTGCATGTATTTGCTGTTAGCATTTCATGTTCCTTAACTATAGACGGTAGTTTATTAATGACCTCATGTTTCTATCACAGAGTGGAAACTACAGATATGAAAAGTTTGAAAAAGATAGAAGATCATTGATTCTGGAATGAGCCAAGAAAGGACAAGTGATCGACATCAGTTTGAAACCAAATATCTTGTCTTCCACCAGTTTGCATAATGCGGATCTAAATTAAAAGTGAATGTGTTTTGATTTCGCCGCGTCTGAACTCTCTACCTTCAGAATTGTACTCATAGGCCATGTTTGTTTCATGACATAAAGTGTGAGATAGGATTATAATGTTTTAAAATTTCCAAATCCATGTTTGTTTTGCAAAATCTTATTTTATATTAAGGATTATAATCCTTTAAAATTTTCAATCCCATGTTTGTTTTGTGGGACTAAAGGATAGGATTATAATCCTCCCTAATACGAGTTATTATTTAATCCCTTCCATCAGATCATTTTTTAAAGGATTATAATCCCCGAAGATGGGCAAATGGGGCATTAATTTTAAGGATTATAGTCCTATCTAAAAATTTATTAGAGATAATAGTGAAGAAATTATAATCCTCCCCGGATTATAACCCCTTGAACAAACATGCCCATAGCACTTGGAAATTGTTCAAGCTGACTTGTCATATTTATTAGGAACTGTTTAGGGAAGCTTTTCTGCTCTTTTTTTAGTTAGTAATGAAAGCCTAAATCTTTACTGTACAATTTACTTTTATCTTTATAACACAAGGCATGAGTAAGAACGTGGCTTGTTTGCTCACGCTTAAATGCTGATATAAAATGGCAATAATAAAGATTTACCTGGAAATGAAAAAAGCTAACAATGAAATACTCTTTTCATTTGTTTTTTTAATATTTTTTATTGACTGTGTACACATATTTTAATATCTTTTGATTATAGTTCATAAAATGAAAATTAACTATATTAATTTAAGAAAATATTTATATAAATATAAATATGAAAAAATATTAGACTATATTAACACATAAAATTGTACATCATTTTTATAACTTAAAAAAACATATTTTGTTTTATATTTTTCCTCAACAATAAAATATACAAAGATAAATACAATGATGAATATAGTTAAATTTATTAGTTATTTGCTTACAATAAATGGAGGTGATTTGATTTGGGTTATTTTTAGTTTACGGTATTATCTTAGTATTCTAGTGGAGTAATAATTAACTAACAATCTAAAGATTGAAATCATTGAACAACGTGATTTGTGTACAAATATTTGTCATGTCATGACAATACTATATCACTTAAATATNCGATTGAAATCATTGAACATCGTTATTTGTGTACAAATATTTGTCATGACAATACTATATCACTTAAATATCATCTTTATTTTTTATTTGTAATAATGTAGTATACATTCTTAATTATGTTACCTTTATTTAGATCATGTTCATTTGAAAAAAATAGAATGAAAAAATAAAATTAAAAATTATGAATAAAATTTATGAAAAAAGAAAAAGAAGTAGAGAAAAACAGTGAATAAATGTGAGAGTAAAATTTTTCTATTATAATAATTGTATTAAAAATAAGAAAGAATAATATTAGAGGTCCCAAAAAAATGTCCTAAAATTTTTGCCAAAAAAAATGTCATATTTTAATTGGTTCCATTTAAAATAATGATAGACCCTTATATGCACACAAACATCCCAATTACAATAAATCACTTCATTTTTCTGAAATTGTTTTTGGTGCATTACTCAACAAAGAAATAGAAGAACTAACATTTCTTTCAAAAATAATGTATTAGAATTTTAATTTTAATTATTTAAAATACTTAAAATAAAATTATAAACAAATTTATTTAAATATAAATATAACTCTCATTTCATTTAATCACGATAAACCACACTTGTAATCTTTGGTCTAAGCACCATTTTAAAGCCTAAAGAAACTCTTATAAACAGGTAATGTTTATAGCAACAATCTTGATAATTCGTTTGTTCGATTTATACGGGAAAAAATGAACTTTTATATTGTGTCAACGAAGAAAAGGAAAAAAATAGATGAAATAAAAATTAGGAACGAAAAAAAAGGATATATAGAAAAATAATGTATAAAAGTAATAGAGTAAAAAAAATTGGATTATAAAGAATTTTTTTAGAAAATCAAAGTGTATTCAATTTTCATTTTAAAATATTCATTAAAATTTATTGGTATTTAATAAAGATTTCAAATTTTTTAAAATTTGATAGTGTTCAATATTCATTAAATATCGATGGTATTTAAAATTTAATTGATTTTTTTAAATTTTATAAAATGATGGATTTTAATAAATTTTGTAGTTTTTATTATTATTTTAAAATTCATCTAAAATATATGAGATTTTGAGAAAAAAAATTGTCTAAATTTACGAGACTCATTCCATGATAATTTAAATATGAATTATAATTTTTAAAAATTTACTATTAATGATCCATTTAAATTTTTCTAAAATCTCGATGAAATTCACAAACAATTGAAATAAGGATTGATATGTTTTTGCTTGCTGTATTACACTTCTCCCTAGCTATACAAAGTTCGCTTAATTTAAAGAACATAAAATAAATAAATTTGCACAAACCAGTTAAGATTTACTTAGGCCTCCCAACATCGAATGAAGAAGTTTGAGGATGTTAAGTGCCGAGACTGATGTCCCGTTTGGCGCAGTTTATAAACTGAAAAAGTTGGTATATATGTATTTTTTCTGAAAATAAGTAACTTATTTTCAAATTTGGAAATAAGATTTGGTCTTAAATTTCTAAAATAAATATTAATTTCCAAAAAAAATACGAAAATACTTTTTTAAAAAAGTAACTTATTACTTATAAATTAAGTCAAACACCCTCTGAGTTTCAGGCAGGGGATCCGTTCTAGCTCAAGCTCCAACCGACAACAATCACTTGCTAGTTGCTAAACGTAGGTGTGTAACGTCAGTGATATGATAAAATAAATTTAAAGTTTAGTTGTTGATTTCTAAAAGTGTATAAAATTGAGTGATAAATTTTTTTTGTCAAAATAATTATTTTTTGATTGCGTAATTGGTTGCTAAACAAGTTGCACGATTAAAATTGAAATTCAACCAATTCAACCAAAAATGCAATTTTAAAATTTAGTAATTATAATCGTATTTGGTTGCATAATGCGTTTGTTAACAAGTTGTATAAGTTAAATTAAATGCAACATAAATTAACTAATTTCAACCCACTCAAATTACGCAAAACAATTATATGCAATCAAAATCAACCCAAAATAATTTTATAAAAGTAATCAAAATCAACCTAAGCAAATCTGAAAGCAATTAAAATTAAGTAGCGTATATGTCTATATATAATCACCGAGATCAATTTTAGATTCATCATAATTTTCAACTCTCAATCTAAACACTCTTCATGTATCATATATACATACACAATTACACGCACATATAAATTATAATTCTATAATAGTGTTATGGTGATGACATTTTTGATCGCCGGGACTCTAATACCAACCAATTTCGGCAGCATCGTTGTCGGAGAGACATCAAAAATGATAGTGAGCACGTGGAAATCTCCATCCCCGCCTCCCCGCTGCTCCATCCGGCGCCAAGGCGGCGACACCGATAGAATGATTGATGGCTAAGACTTTGATTGGTTCATCAATCTAAATCTGGAAGAAGCTGAATACTTAACGAGAGAGAGAGAGATGGATAGCATGGATGGTCAATTAAAGATAATGAATGAAAAATAGTATATTTGCAATTAAGATAGCATATTTGCAATGATTTTGAAAAGATAACATTTTTGTAAAATAAATTAGTAAATCTAATATTTTTGGTAAATTTCCTAAATTTTGCACGAAAAAGTTATCTATTAAAGAAACTACAGTATTATTATATCAATAATTTGAAAAAACAAACTCTACTAAACAAGAATAAAAAAAGAACTTCATATGAAAGAAAATGTTTTGCTAATAATAAAGCATTTTCTCTATCTTAAACTGGAATTATAATTTGATTTTGTTTGTATATATTTTAAAATGTATTGAGAATATGTTTTATAAATTATTCTAAACTTTCCAAAAAATAAAAATATTTATTTTGGTTTCAAAAAAGATTTTTATTTAAAATGGATAAAGTATTAAAAAGAGAAGGATACAATTTAATAATTTATTATAAAGGTTTTATTTTACTTTAGTGTCGTCTGCTGTGCTTTTTTAACCAAATGGTCAACAAGAGTATCCCAAAAGCCTCAAACCACAGCTGTCCCGTCCTCTTTAATTTTAAAAATACGGTAAATAGTTGCATCGAATAGTAAAAATTCAGTACTTCCTCGGTCCCATTATACAGTACATGTTATTTTTGAAAAAATTACGTATATTAAGAAATTTAAAACAAAAATTATTTTTCATTTGTATCCATATTAATTGTATTGATTGAGATAGTTTCAATACACAATTTGAATTATAGCTTCATTTTATTAATTATTGTATAAGTACCAATAATATAATTAAGAATTATTTTAAAAAATTACTTATAAAATTACATCAAAATAGAATAATGAATATGCATATTAGGGCAATTTTTTTTATGAAAAGTGACAACCAATTTAGCAGTAAAATATTGTCTCAACTCCGAAAGCAAGCCCTTACGTTACGTGTACAACTTGTCACATGCCTCTTATTCACGAGCGCAATCCGAGACTGCTGTCTTCCTTTGCATTACGCGTTGTCATAAAACTACACCAGATGCCGCAAATGGATCTCGACTTCCCTGTCTCATTCACCCCACCGAATCCCAATGCCCTTTTATAACCCAACCCAACCCAACAACGCCACACACCTTTCATATCTTTATTTACATTCATTCCTCCTATTCTCTCTCCCCTCCATCAATAATAATATACTATACACATATCTCATTTTACTACACAAACATCTCTCTCTCTCTCTCTCTGAATCTCTCCCATCTTTTTCAAGATGAAGACATCAAAAGAATCTCTCCTCTCTCTCCCCTGCCTCCTCTCCCTACTCCTCTTCCACCACCTCACCACCGTGACCTCCATCGGTGTAAACTACGGTACACTAGGAAACGACCTCCCCCCACCACCCCAAGTAGCTCAGTTCCTCAAAGACAAAACCAACATAGACCGCATCAAAATCTTCGACGTCAATCACGACATCATCAAAGCTTTCGCTAACACAAACATCTTCGTTACCGTTACCGTACCAAACGGTGACATACCTAGTCTCACAGACACACGCACAGCGCGTCGTTGGGTTTCTAACAACATTAAACCGTTCTATCCAGCTACCAAGTTTCTGTACATTGCTGTCGGAAACGAGATTCTTCACTGGGGTCCACAAAATGTAATTGACAACCTCGTACCAGCTATGAGGACTCTACATAAAGCTTTGATTATGTCAGGGATTAAGGATGTCAAGGTTACGACTCCTCATTCGTTGGGTATACTTGAATATTCTAACCCGCCTAGTTCGGGTAAGTTCCGACCCGGTTGGGATGTGGGTGTTTTGAAACCCATGTTGCAATTCTTACAAGAGACCAAATCTCCTTTCATGGTCAATCCATATCCATATTTTGGGTGGGCTCCACAACA
>QRFB01002339.1:14367-30396 GCA_008931105.1 Oenanthe javanica
GAATGTCCACCTCCCGTTTACGGAGAAGGTGTGAGGCAACTCCTTGATAGAACAAGGCAGGATTCCCTAACAGATATTAATATCTTGGTATAACCCATATCAAAGAGGTGAGGCTCCACTAGACAGTGATTTAGCAAACGCTATTGAGTTTCGTGCTGAGACAGTGCTTATGCATGATATATCAAGAACACCTATACGAGGCAATTCTCCACTTTATAGTGATTCAGTTCATTCTGATGAATCAGGTGATGAGAATATAAATGAAGGCTATATTTGAAATGTAAAGTGAAAGTGAGGGAGAGAAACACTTAAGTGAAAGTGAGTGAGAGATGCATTTGAGTGAAAGATAGGGAGAGAAAGAGTGAAACACTTCAAAGTTCTCGACACTTAAGTGTAAACACAAACAGAACGTAGTAGAAGTGAGGAAACCATAGACCAAACACTTACCCTTGCTACTTGCTACTTCTGAAAGAAAAGCTACTATGTTTTCCCAATCAATGGCAGACGAACACCTTCTTTGGAAGACAAGCCATTTGAAAGATCATGGGCCATTGGAGGATTCCTCAATTAAGGGGTAGAATTTAGTGAGAAAAAGGAAAAAGTCTTAGTCTTATATTCGTATCCTTATAAGAGAAGTTAATATCCTTAGGGGGAGAATTTAGATAAGAAAAAGAAAAAAATCTTATCTTCTGATCCTTATGTGAAACAACATAATATGGGAGAATCAAGAAACTGTATCCTATACTTGAAAGGAGTTGTCAGTAAAGGATTCCTCATCCAAGTGGGAAATACAGAAAAGGATTGACACTTCCATTGTTCATCTGAAGGGGAGAAGAAGAAAAAGAAGAAGAATCACATTTTCAGGGGGAGAACATTACTTGAGCTATGTTCTATTGAAGATGTTCCCAGGAATATTGATTCTTATGAAGATTTGTTCATGATAAGTTCTTTAAGTTCAAACTATGAAGGATTTTGAAGCAGAGGAAGCTTAAACAGAGAGAAAATGAAGATGATACTACTTGAATATCAGTTCAGTGCTATGAGATTTGTTCGTTAAGTTTAACAATAAAATAGGGGGAGATTGTTGGTGAGATTATGAAGCCGTATCAATAGTAATCATGATAACTCAACACTAGAACATGACAAGTAAATAATACTACGTCTACACGGAAATCAGGAAGAAATGAAGACAAGGAAAATACAGTGAATCAAGACATTAGAAGAAGTTTTGAAGTCTACAATAGGTCACTGGAAGAAGTTTATTAATATGTTCATGCCTCAGTGAAGAATAATGTGTAAAGACTTTCAGGGTTTCAAAAGTGTTGAAGATTCAGTATAGAAGTGCCACTAGAAGATTTCAGTGTAAAGACATTGATTGAAGATTGACAATGTTCGAAGCATAGGAATCTAGAAGAATTGAAGACAAGGTAAAGATAAAGGATTAAGAAGACAGCTGGAGTCTTGGAATTCTAATCACTGAAAGAAGTTCATTTGTATGTTCAAGCGTTAGTGAAGAATATAATGATGTATTCAAGATTGTGGTAATAATGGAGACGTTGTCTAAGTACTAGAAAAGGTTCTAGTGAAAGTACTATGTTTATTGATAGTCAGTGTTCGAAACCATGAATTTGTTGTAAACTTAACAATGTACGTAAAACTATAATACGAAGACCTGGATCAAAGTTAGTCGTCTATGAACAAGACCAGTTGCACTAGGCGTCAGAAGTTTGTGAAAGGAATATGAGCATTAACTATAGAAGAATTGTTAAGTTGAAGAATGTAGTTGGAAAGAATAATTATTTATTAAGGTACGAAAAGTGATTTGTAGAGGCTATAGCCAAATATCTAAACAGCTCAAAGGGTGCATGGTGCAAAGTGTCACAACCTTGGTATGAAAAGTGAAAGTTTCTGAATTACAGTCGAAGAATAGAAACAGCTCAGGGTAAAAGGTGTAATGTGACAAGACTTTGGTACAAGAAACGAAAGTTGGCGTACTTCAGTTAAGGAATGAATAGGGGGTCAAAGTGCAGTGATCAAATTGTATTTTGACCATGTAAAATATTCGAGCGCAATAAAAGTAATCATTGGCACAAGAAATATGTTAGTGGCTCCACTACAAGGCTTGTCTAGTGCAGGCGCAACAAAAGAAGTGGGGCCACTTGACTTGTCTAAATTGATTAACCCATTTTTATGTTGCGTCTCCCCTGTATAGTACATGTATAGGGCGCAACAAAATATTAACTAGCGCAACAAAACATTCCAAGCTTCACATAGCCCTTAGCCAATCAAATTATAGTAGTCTACTTTATTTGATTTAAAGTCTACAGAGAGAAGAGAAGGTGATCCACTCACTCATTCAAAGGGTCATCTTCTTTAAACACAAATATAATGTAAAGAGCTACTATCATGGCCGGAGCAAGAGACTTAAATTTATACACACCCATACCTTGCTTCCGGTTAGATATTAGGACCAGGTTTTTTAACGAAAAATGCTCAGGGCTCCTAGATATCACTCCCTATGAACTCAAAATTTAGATATATTTGTATACGAACTGATCCTTATATTTTTGTGTTAGTAGCAAAGAACTAATTTATTCTTTGGAAACCAGTTATATTTTTAACTGGGTGTAGCACCCCTCTGGGTTTATATACAAAAGGTATATTCCCGGAAACTTGTCTCGTTCATTTACTTTCTAATTTTCTAGAACTTCATTATTTTCTAGAACTTTATTATTTATTCATAAATACAGAAAATTAGTAAGCCAGCCTCCTAAACAATATTCACCTCATGAATTCGAACCCACTAACCGAACTCTAAATTATTTATCCAGAAAAGATTCAAAATAATTTTTTAATGTAATGAGTATCGTCTTCAACCCCCCTTCTACAATACTTTGGGACCTAACAGTGGATGATTTGAATCTTGTTGGTACTTTTGAAAATATTACTAACGTTACTAACTATTTAAAAAATGAGTTTGAAATGAAGGATCTTGGAAATACAAAGTTTTGTTTAGGTATACAGGTGGAACATTTATCTTCTGGCATACTTGTTCATCAGTCAAGCTACATAGAAAAGGTACTTGATCGGTTCTATATGGACAAATCTCATCCACTAACGACGCCAATAGTTGTACGGTCACTTGAATCTGCTAAAGATCCATTTTGACCAAGAAAGCGAAAGGAAGATACTCTTGTACCTGAAGTTCCATATCTTAGTGTAGTTGACGCCCTTATTTATCTTGCAAACAATACTTGGCCTGATATTGCATTTGTTGTGAATCTATTGGTAAGATTCAGTTCTGATCCTACCAAAAGACACTGGGATGGAGTCAAACATGTAAGGCAGTATGTATAGACCTATATGTAATAATAGGGTTATAACTCAACACAAGAACATGACGTGTAAACAATATAAAGTTATCACAGGAATCAGGAAGACATGAAGACTTGGTAAAGATAAAGGATAAAGAAGACATCTACAAACTTGAAGCATTAGCTCACTGAAAGAAGTTCAGTAATATGTTCATGCCTCATTGAAAAATAAAGGTTGAAGTATTCAAGAATCTGGAAGCAGTGAAGCAGTAGTCTAAGTACCAGAAAGATTCTAGTGAGCTAACAATGATTATTCTTAATCATTTTCTACGAATTAGTCAAGCAATAATTTGCAGAACTCAAGTACAGGAATCGAGAAGATTGAATATACGGCAAATACAAAGAATCAAAATATTAGATGAAATCTTTGAGTGTACTATAGATTGCTAAATGAAGTTCATTCATATGTTCAGACTTCGATAAAGGATAAATTTTGAAGACTTTCAGGGTTTCAGATATGTTCTTGGTTCAGCATAAGTGCCAGAGGATTCCAATGTACTTACAACAGAAGCATTCAATTACTAACAGATAAAAGAACCAATTGCACAATCAATAAGATTTGTTGATCAAGATCGTGTTACTCGTTTGTGAACCAGACCAGTTGCACTAAACGTCAGCACAAAAGATATTGAGAGACGCATCTGAGAATCAGAAGAACCGGTTAAGGGATTTCAATCAGCCCAAGAATCAAGCCAGTTTTTCAAATATAATTTCAAGAAAGGCTTAAATCAATGCAGTAGCTTATTTGGTTAAAGATCAAGAAATATTCTAAGGCAAATGAAGCTTATGCAGGGGATTGTTAGGTAATGTAATGGCGACACAAGCCGATTGTTATGGATGGAAAGTCAACCGATTGTTATAGCTTGGTCAAGGAATTAACTCAACCGATTGTTATAAGTGAAGATGACATCATCCGATTGTTATAACAATCGGGTGACATCACTCATGGGCAACTTTAAGTGAAGTCGATTTTTATAAGTGAGGATGACATCATCCGATTGTTTAAGAATCTAGTGACATCACCCATGTGCGACTTAAAATCAACCAATTATTATTAAGTCAATTAATTCATTTTGAATTAATTGATTTATTATTCTACCAATTGTTGTTGTGTAAGACAGGGGGAGTTAATCAATTTTACACCAATTGTTACTAAAACAGAATGGAAGCAGCTTAATTTACTTGGACCATATGAAGCCACATAGTTGTACTGAAAAAGTCTACACATAAAAGAAGCAGAGCCATTCATTTGGTTCATTATTCATCTACACCAATACATAATGGATACAGAGAGAAAAGACAGAGCCGGAGAAGAGGGAAATATACAGACATACACATTCCTCTTCACCAGATAGATATTAGTGGACAGTCCCTTAATGGAAAATGTTCAGGGCCACTATATATCACTCTTTAAGGCGTTAGTTTCCTTTGTACTGCTTTAGATATACTTGTATAGGAAATTGAGTTTATCTTTGTGTTAGAAGTGAAGAATTAATTTTTTCTTCGGGAACCAGTTTATTTTTTGGGTGTAGCAACCAACCTCAGGGTTTATATTTATACAAAGATATATTTCCCGAATCATGTCCTGTTAATTACTGGCTAGTTTTCTAGAACCGAATTGATTTATCCTAAACCCAGAAAATTAGTAAACAACCTCATAAACACTACATGAACTCGAACCCTCAATAAAAGTAATAATTTATTTATCCGCAAAATTTGTAAAAGAATTTTAAATTTTTGTGAGTATCGTATTTAACCCCCATACGATACTTCGGGACATAACAAAACATATATTGAGATATCTTCGTGGAACGGTTGATCTTGGATTATTTTTTCCAAGAGATTCGAAATCGCAGATAATTGGATATGCGGATGCTGGGTACATCTCGGATCCTCATTCTGGATGATCACAAACAGGTTATGTATTCACATATTGTGGCACTGCTATTTCTTGGAAGTCTATGAAATAAATTATGGTGGCCACTTCATCAAATGATACAGAACTACTAGCGATTCATGAAGCAAGTAGAGAATGTATCTTGCTGCGGTCTGTTATTCAGCATATTCGGGAATCATGTGGCTTATCAGGTATCTCAGACATTCCTATAATTATGTTTGAAGATAATTCAGCTTACATTAAACAACTCAATGAAGGATACATCAAAGGAGATCGAATAAAACACATTTTGCCAAAATTCTTCCATAATCACGAGCTCCAACAAAATGATGACATTGATATACAACAAATTCACTCAAGTGAAAATCTGGCATATTTACTTACAAAGTCATTACCTACATTTACATTTGAAAAACTGTGAAGTAACCTGGGCATGTGGAAATTGAAAAACTTGATACAACAAGATGTCAAAGTATGAGATGTTTTATTCAGGAGGAGACTATACTCTTTTTCCTTCTTCAAGATTTTTATCCCACTGGTTTTTTCCTTGCAAGGTTTTAACGAGGCAGTCAAAACCCTACATTGACAATCAACGGGGAGTATTATATGATTGCTTGTCAATCAACCGCCTTTGCATATATAAAATATTATAGTAACTTCTTAGGAAAGAAAAGCAAGGCGGTGCCATTCATCTATTAATAGGGTGATTAGTATCCCATTGTACACACATGAATAAGAAGTTCAGATAGAAACTGAATAAACAATACTCATAGTTTGTTTATCCTTCTTTAATATAATATTTATAATTTATAACAATAATCTAGCAACTGGTTCTCAAAACTGATCTACAACAAATAAAAAACATAAAGGAATAAGCTTTAAAATTAAAATTTTTGTTTAAATAAATTTTGAATTAGAATTTTATATATACCATATTTATAAAATATTAAAAAAAAATTATACTTCTAACAAGTTAATGGGAAATAAATTAATTCTTTCAATTTAAATGATAATTATCTGTGATCGCTTAAAATTTTAAATAATAAAATCAAAATTTATTCATACACTAATGGAAAATAAACATTAATCAAAATTTAAATTAAATATTTATCTGATAAATATTAAAAAAGTGTCAGTTCCAATTAATATCGTAGAAGGGGGGTTCAACAACATACACTCCTGTTGGAGAGATTACGAAGCTGTATGAATAGTAATCATGATAACTCAACACTAGAACAAGATAAGTAAATAATACTACGCCTACACAGAAATCAGGAAGAAATGAAGACAGGGCAGATACAGTGAATCAAGACATTAGAAGAAGTTTTGAAGTCTACTATAGGTCACTGAAAGAAGTTCATTAATATATTCATGCTTCAGTGAAGAATAATGATTGAAGACTTTCAGGGTTTCAGAAGTGTTGAAAATTCAATATAGAAGTGTCACAAGAAGATTTCAGTGTAAAGGCATTGATTGAAGATAGACAGTATTCGAAGCATAGGAATCTAGAAGGGTGAAGACAAAGGTTAAAGAAGACAACTGCAGTCTTGAAGTTATACTCACTGAAAGAAGTTCATTCATATGTTCAAGCGTCAGTGAAGAACAAAGAATGAAGTATTCAAGATTGTGGTAATAATGAAGAGGTTGTCGAAGTTCCAGAAAAGATTATAGTGAAAGTACTATGTTTATCAACAGTCAGTGTTCGAAGAAATGCAACAGTCCAAGGTTAATCAGCTGAAACAGAATAGAAGTCAAGGGAATTCAATTCAGTGTTATTCATTTGTGAACCAGACCAGTGCACTAAGCATCAGCACAACAAGAAAATAATTATCTTGTTTAATTAGAAGAAAATCAATTAAACAAGCCACATGAAGAACATTTCAAGTTAAAATGTTATGTCGTTCCTACACAAGGGTACAAGAGTGCAAGAATAACAAAGCCTCAACCAAGCCTCAGGAAATATTCTAAGTAAAGAGTATTGATTTATGTGGCGCCTACATTAGGTAACAAGAGTGTAGGCGCAACATAGCTTGACAAGAATATATTCCAAGTCAACAAGGAAGCTAGGAAAGGTTAGTGGCGCCTACACTAGGTAACAAGAGTGTAGGCGCAACATAAGTCATGGAAATGTTCTAAGGCACCAAGGAATGATATGTGGTGCCTATACAAGGTGCATGGTGAAGAGGAGCAACAAACATCACAGGCGCAAGGAAATGTTGAAAATGCTAAGGCATTTGTGGCGCCTATACAGAGGAACCACTGTAGGCGCAACAAAACTACTTGGTGCATAACAGATTCTAAGGAACATTTGGTGGCGCCTCTATAGGTTAAATGGTGTAGAGGCGCAACAAAATACTCGAGGCGCAACAAACATCAATTTGTGATCTACACACCAATCAACCCTATACAAGCGAAACAAAGGATTTAGCATTGAAAAGCAAATCAATTTTAATTGATTTGAAAAGTCTACACAATATAAACAAAATGACGTGCTCATTTTGAAGTGTGTGTTCTGGTTCGTCTCTTCCAATCAAGTGTCGGAGAAGAACACAACCAATAATATACAGAGGGGTCTAACCAATCAAAAATCTTTCCATTACTCCTTACCGGACTCTTTTGTTAATGGCCGGATAAACCTTTTAATATTTTAAGGGCCATTACAAAATACTTCTGGTAGTTAAATCCTTAGACAAAATTATAGATACAAATATTGTATATGATTTGACTTGTATATTGTTGTAGAAGCAAAGAACTAATCTGTTCTTTGGAAGCCAGGTATATTTTTAACTGGGTATAGCAACCTCAGGGTTTATATACGAAAGAAATATTCCTCGAAACCTGTCTCATTAAATTACTTGCTAATTTTCTAGAACATTAATATTTATTCATAAATACAGAAAATTAGTAAGGCAGCCTCATAAACATTATTCACCTCATGAACTTAAACCCACTAACCGAACTCTAAATTATTTATCCGTAAAAGATTCGAAAGAATTTTTTAATATAGTGAGTATCGTATTCAACACTACGCCATAAACGGCCTAATGCAATACTTTTAGAATGCAACACTCATTTTCCGTTACATTAGCCTACTTTTTTTGAGCAAATGCAATACTACAAACAAATGGTTGCATTATATTAGAAAGTTGTGTTGCAGTTCAATTGTAGTGTTGCACCTTGCAACACCAGGGGGAAAAGCGTTGCATTTGGTGAACAATTAGGACAAAAAATGATGATGTGGCATGTGGGACCCACGTGTGGGACCTACGTGTGGGACCCACATTTGCTGACGTGTCACTGCTTACATGGCAGGTGGACCCACACATGCTGACATGTCATGTGTGGGGCCCACGTGTGGGGGCCATATTTTGCTGGCGTGGCACTGCTGACGTGGTAGGTGGACCCACATGTGCTGATGTGTCATGTGTGGGGCCCACGGTGGGACCCACATTTTGCTGACGTGGCACTAAAACGTTGCATTTGGTCCTTCAGTGTTGCATTTGCACATGGTGTTGCATTTAAGTTTTTTAGGGACCCACATTTTGCTAACGGGGCAGTGATGACGTCAGCATGTGGGACCCACTTCTGCTGACGTGTTATGTGTAGGACCCACGTGTGGTAAGAAAGCGTTGCATTTGGTCCTTCAGTGTTGCATTTGCACTTGGTGTTGCATTTGAGTTAGTAGTACAAGTCAAATTAATAGTTGACTACAAAATGTACCATCTAAAATAATTTTATATTTTTTAAAATTTTGGGAATATCACTATATTAGATATATATTAACATCCGTACGGTTGGATCGTCGATAAGTATTTCTAAAAAAATAGAGACAACAATCTGGGATAAAGTACTAGTTAGTAGTACAAGTCAAATTAATAGTTGACTACAAAATGTACCATCTAAAATAATTTTATATTTTTTAAAATTTTGGGAGTAACACTATATTAGATATATATTAATATCCGTACGGTTGGATCGTCGATAAGTATTTCTAAAAAAATAGAGACAACAATCTGGGATAAAGTACTAGTTAGTAGTACAAGTCAAATCAATAGTTGACTACAAAATGTACCATCTAAAATAATTTTTTATTTTTTAAAATTTTGGGAATATCACTATATTAGATATATATTAACATCCGTACGGTTGGATCGTCGATAAGTATTTCTAAGAAAATAGAGACAACAATTTGGGATAAAGTACTAGTTAGTAGTACAAGTCAAATCAATAGTTGACTATAAATTTTACAAATTTTATCATCTAAATTAATTTTTTATTTTTTAAAATTTTTCAAAATTTTTAAATAATTATAAAGCATAATTTTTAAAAAATTATATTACATTTTATGGAAATGAAATATTTATAATGTGAATTTATCAAAATATAAAATAAAAGCTTGGTACTTGTTTACTTGTTAGATTTGGATTGAATCGACTTAGTATTGAAATTTTTATAGATCATTATTATCATGAGTTATCGAATCAAATATGTATTTAAAATTTTTATTTAAATATAGAATTATAAAATTATTTTAATAAAAGATTTTAAATCATAAGTAATAATAATTTAAAACTAAAAAATGAATCTGAATTGAAATATAAATATATAAGTATCGATACAAAATATTAATATATAACAAATTTATTTGATGTGCTTTTATAATAGTTAAATTTATTTGATGTGGTTTTATAATATACAAATCCAGCCATCTATTTTTTTGAGTGATGTACACAATTAATTAAAAATATTAAATTTAATTATATTCTATAAAATTAATTTTATAATAAAATAATCTTAAATTTTAATAAAAATAATTTAATAAATAAAAGCCTCCTTAATGAAAAAATAGGCGGGACATTTCCCCCCAAAATAAAGTACCTACTCCCAAAATAACACATCTCTCTCACCCTAACTCTGACACTCACACATCACTCTCTCACTAACTCAAACATCTCACTCACAAATCGGGTTTGGGTTAATTCAAAGACAAGGGGCTGCAAATCAAAAACAAGGGGCATCAAATCGAAGACCAGTCGGGTTAAAAGTTAGGGTTAATCGACTCCAAATCACAAGTAAAAGTTAGGGTTAATCGATTCCAAATCGTAAGTAAAATCGGTTCACAAATTGAAGGAGCTGCAATGTTCGACAAAGAGCTGCTAATTTTAGTTTAATTTTTGTTTATTTCTTGTTTAATTTGTAGGATTGTGTGCTCAAATTTATTAATTGAAGTTTTTAAAAAATTTACAGGTAATTAGGGCTTGCAATTGGGGGTTTCAATTAAGGGCTTTGAAAATTAAGGTACTCTGCTTCTGATNTATTTTTCAAAATTTTTCAAAATTTTTAAATAATTATAAAGCATAATTTTTAAAAAATTATATTACATTTTATGGAAATGAAAGATTTATAATGTGAATTTATCAAAATATAAAATAAAAGCTTGGTACTTGTTTACTTGTTAGATTTGGATTGAATCGACTTAGTATTGAAATTTTTATAGATCATTATTATCATGAGTTATCGAATCAAATATGTATTTAAAATTTTTATTTAAATATAGAATTATAAAATTATTTTAATAAAAGATTNATTTATAGATTTTTCGACCTCATTTTTTGCCTATTTTCATATTTTAACACAATTATCAGAAAATGGAGAGCAGAAGCTACAAGTAGACACTATTAACATATGTGTTTAAAATGGTTAATTATACAGGGTTGTGAAGAGGTCAAATCACTTCCACGACAAAGGCACTCAAAATCATAAACTATGCATAGATTCAAGTTACCTATTCATGTCCGTGTTTTCAATAATTCAGATTATTCTGAGTCAGATACCAAACTTTCATAAGTTGTCATGGCTATCAATCTTAGCTGCAGTCATGTCATTTGCTTACTCCTCCATCGGCCTTGGACTTTCCATTGCCAAAGTTAGAGGTATAAATATACCTTAAAGTGTTTGTGCTTGTATTTCTGTGGCTGTGTGAATATTAAATGATGAATGGATTGTGCAGGAAGTGATGCACATCCAAGAACACTGACATGTACAACAGTATGAGTGGACGTGATAGGGTCTTAAAATATCTAGAGTACATTTCAATTTATCGGAGATATTGCTGTTTCTTATAACTATTCCACTGTCCTCATTGAGATTTAGGCATGTTCTACTTATTTTATATACATCTAGCATTAATTGTCATATACCTTTGCACGTAACTCATACAATGGAGGTGCTGATGACAGTTACAATTTGGGTGGTGGAGTTTACAGTAGAAACATTGCAACTACTGTTGCACCAACGTCATCATATGCTGCATCAAATGGTGGCTACGACACAACTTTTGCAGACTTCTACGGTAGTAGNATACGGTAGTAGTTCAATATATGGAAACAGCACATGGCAAACAACACATGGACATTGATATATTTTTATTTCGATAAC
Source organism: Oenanthe javanica (assembly GCA_008931105.1). Classification (NCBI taxonomy): domain Eukaryota; kingdom Viridiplantae; phylum Streptophyta; class Magnoliopsida; order Apiales; family Apiaceae; genus Oenanthe; species Oenanthe javanica. Next base: position 26,077 of record QRFB01002339.1, read on the forward strand.
TGTATAAATAGATATGTTTTCAAATGTTATTATCTTATGCTAATGCAGAAGTGCGATCAAAATATTGACCAGGTCTTATAGGTTGATATATTATAGGTTGATCTGCCAATGAGTGTTAAGCATGTGGTTTACATTAGACTCTTTAATTGTTATTTCTTACTCAGTAGATATATCTTACACTATTACCATATGTATTTTTTAGCTAGAACATTATTAGAATATTATTACTGCTAGTTTTCAAAGAAAACTAGTATATAATATAGTTGAATAAACTGTTTGCATTGTTGTTTGCTAGTTATGCTAATTTGTATATTGCAACAGGTACTTGTTATAACTTAATTTAAAAGCAACGTAACTATAACTACATCATATTGCTCTATATGTTAACTGATGTATTTTATTATGTCAGGTCTCCATTGAAGCAATATGCATTGCCACTGCTCTGCGATATGGCCCATGTATCATGTAACTCAAGAGAGCAGTTAAGAACTCATGGGGGTTTAGATGTGTACGTACCTGAGCGTACTTCGTGACAAGTTCTAGTCAATCATAGCATTAGATTCTATTATTGTATGCCTGGCTCATGACAATGACAGTAAGAAAGTGGAGTAATCTTTACAAATCAACTCAAGGCTCTACAGGTATTAACTTGCCATTAGTATTCACCGGGCAAAAGGCTATTTGGTAGAAAGTTTTCGAGGTTATCATTTATTCATTTATAACTTTTTTTATTTTGCACTCATTCATGGTATTAGCTTTGTCTCAATTATCTTACTTTTACTATGTAATTCATAGCATGCTAAAAGAAACAACTAAATTGAACATAGTTACTATAATTAAACAAATATTTTTAAAAGTTGATATCTCCTTTAACCATATTCATTCCCTGTAATTTATTTCTTATAAAGTGTAAAAGAAAGTTTTAACTATCTAGTAGCTATAATAATTATGATGAAACCACAATGGTACTATATATAAAAGTCAGATAGTTGGCGCCATTTTAGACTAGATCAAATTATGTTAATTGAAACTTGAATCTGGAAAGAATTTATGATCACAAACTTACAAGCTAAACTTATATCATTATATTGTATTATGATAAAAGAGCTTTAATTTTGAACTTCTGTTATGGAATTGAAAAATGCTTGTTCTCTCCTTTTGCAGAACTGGATGATTTCTTCGAAGTCCCTGCTTTTCTTGCATGGTGACTAGTGTGCTTCCGTCTCAAATGATCAAGATGACAACGATACTCATGTGACTTAAGGTGGCACTACTTCCTAGGATTCTAATTATGTAACTATCCTTAGTATTTAAACTTTGTAAATTGGTGCAAGTTAGATTTGGTACATTTAAAGTTAGACTTGGTCGTATTTCTATTATTTTGGTAGTTTGCTATATCATGGGCAGATCTGTTAAAGAGAGTTGTTAGAATAGTTAATCCTCTGTATTGTATTATCTACCTTGGTTAGTTGTTGATGTGATTGGCGTATGTACTAGAAGGCTATTTCAAAAAATTTATAAAAAGTGTTGCATTTGACTTTTATCATTGTTGCATTATATATAAATAGTATTGCCAAAAAAAAATATGATGTTACAATTGTAAATTTTGTCGTTGCATTATAGCATGGTAGTGTTGCATTAGTTTAGGTGGGACCCACGGTTGACGTGGCACTTGTGTGACCCACTGCTGACGAGGCATGTGGGCCCCACTGCTGACGTCACATGTGGGCCCCACTGCTGACGTCGCACTGTTGGGCCCCACTGCTGACGTGGCACTGTTGGGCTCCACAGCTGACATGGCATGTGGGCCCCACTGCTGACGTGGCAATTCTGATGTGTCACTACTGAGTGGGGCCCACTGATGACGTGGCAGTGCTGATGTGGCACTGCTGACGTGCACTGCTGACATGGATGTTGGGGCCCAGTTGCTGACATGGCAGTTGTGGGTCCCACCTTTTGACCCCATTTAATCAGTTTTTTTGAAAACTAATGCAACGCAATCTACTGTTACATTTGGCCAATAAAGCGTTGCATTAGGGCCTTAATGCAACACTTTTCCTACTGTTACATTTGAAAACTAAAGCGTTGCATTAGATAGCAAATGCAGCGCTCGCAGATGCAATGGCAAAATCGCGTTGCATTAGGCCTAATGCAACGTAAAATGGGTCAAATGTAACAGAATGGCAGTGTTGCATCAGGCCATGTATGGCGTAGTGTGCAACCCCCCTTCTACGATACTTCCGGGACCCAACAATTGGTATCAAAGCAAACTGATTGATTTGCAAATCAAGATCCATTAGCTCAGTAAAGCTCACCGTGTTGAAGCTGCTTACTCAGAATGGAGGCCTTGTTAAATAAGTTTAATTATAAACTTTTAATAAGTTTATTTTATAAACTTTTATAAAATTAGTTTTATAAACTTTTATTCGTTTATATTATAAATTTTAATTAGTTTATTTTATAAACTTAATATTAAATTTATTTTATAAACTTTTATAAAATATATTTTATAAACTTTTATTAGTTTATATTATAAATTTTAATTATTTTATTTTATAAACTTAATATTAAAGTTATTTTATAAACTTTTATAAGTTTATATTATAAATTTTAATTAGTTTATTTTATAAATTAAATAAAGCTTAAGATTTAAATTTATTAAAAAAATTGAAATTGAGTGGTCCATTTTTAAGGCAGTAGCACTCAGCCATGTTCTGGAGTAAAGTAATTCCATGCGCGGCAAAAGTTTACATAATACAAGGCATCAGTTTCATTTCGCCAAGTACTAAACTTATCTGGCGCCTCTCCTCTTGAACTACTATGTCTAGCGCCACAAAAATAAAAAAAAATAGCGCCACTTGATTATTCGTTGCGCCTGTACAAGGGCATCGGTGTGTGAGGCGCAACTAAGAAGCTTAGCACCAATTCCCAAAATACAATTTGGTACCCCAAGTTTTATGCCCTTTAATTTTTAATTTTCATTTTAGATTTATTTATATTTCCAGAAAATTTAAAATTCTTGAAAACTAAATTTTTTCTTAAATATTAATTTATGATATTTTAATTTTTAAGAAAATTTGAAATTCTTGAAAATTAATTTGTTGTATATTTTTATTTTTGATTAATTTATTTTCTAAGAAAATTAAAAATCATGTAAATCTAAATTTTTTTTAAATATTAATTTGAGGGTACTCAAGAGTTTGTAGATAAAGATTTTTACGGGGCATTGAAGGCAACTAAAATTGACTGAAGATTATCCAATGAAGCTAATTTTGGAACAGGTTGAAGAAATAGTGGTACTAATTTCCTCAGAAATTTACTCCATAGGATCCCTATAATATTTTGGAAGCTACAAAAGAAGAAATTAATTTGGGTACAATTTTTGGTTAATTTGAGATGAATTTTTGGATGAAAAATCTTAGGGGTTTTCAGTAGTAAAGGAAAACAAACTAGACTACCTGGAATCCATGTACAAGACTTAGAGATTATTCAACAGGGAGATTACAAGAAGTTCGTGCTAAAACTGCAAATCATCTGGAACATAAGATTACAGCCAACAAGGATTTAATGATACAGCTACATTGTCCGTAGAAGAACTGTATGTGCTGAAGACCTATGAACTAGGACAAGAGCTGAAGAAGTTAATATTTGGTAAAGCAGGTTTTTAGCATATCCACTGTATTTGTGACCCATGAACCAAATTTGATTGAAGTCAAGGTTGAGAACCTCTGAACAGAAACGAAATGATCCTAGAAGCTGAATTGAAGATGTTGTAGCTCTAGGTAGTGGTCAAAGTGTTATAAGTGAATCTTACACTTTGGAATAACCTGAGAACTGGACTGCAAGTCAAGCTTGTAAGGAAACAGGAAGTTCAGTTTCATCAAATTCAGACGGAATCCCAATTCTTAATCTAAGGTCATTACTTATAGATTTCGTAAAGGAGATTTTCAAGAACAGTTCAAGAGGCGGTTGCAAGACAGGGATGGTTTATTATAGAAGACAAGATTAGAGTTTGCTACACAGTTTAAAGAAGCATGTACAAGCAAATGATGATAGACACTGTGTTGGGTTATAGCAGGAATCTCAAGCATTAGTGAGGTTGCAGCAAGGGAAAGCATATGTTGGTGAAGTTAAATTTTCAGAACCCTAACGCAGGATCATGTATAAGATTGACAGATTATGGTGAAACAGAATTATACCTATTCGGGTCTTAACTTTCACGAACGGAGATCCTAGCTTTCACGACTTGTGTCTTCCTCTCGAAAAACACCTCTATGGTATCCACACGAGCACCTTCAAGAACGTCTCACGATCTTGATT